>JAEUCK010007733.1:0-105953 GCA_017311455.1 Otocyon megalotis megalotis | reverse complement strand
CCCCGCGGGTCACCCCCCCAGGCCCCCACCCTCGAGGGCATCCTCAGGCCCAAGGGTGACTTCGTGACTTTGGAGTCTCGGGGATCCCCGCCCCCTGAGCCCCTGTGCAAGCTGAGGGAGCTGAGCGGGAGGGGACAGGAGGGTCGGGGAGGGCCAGGGGAGCAGTGGCCAGCTCCGGGGAGAGTGAAGGTCGGGAAGGAAGGACGGAGGGAAGCATTCGGGGGCCCCTCTACCAAGTGTTCCTTTTCCTGCAGGTTCCAGGGCGTGAAGGCACCGAAGGCTGATCGTCTCCCATCCCAGGGTCCCCCTCCTGGCCGGAGGCCCCGCCCCGAGTCTGGCTGCACCTGTGACCGCAGAAGTGACCTCCTAAGGCTTCCAGCGGTCGGTCAGATAGAACACATTTCTGTCTTGTCCCCTTGGGATGGCGGTTCCTAGAACAGGGGCAGGTGTCCTGCCACCTGCCCAACGAGGCCCCAGCATCACCTGCCAGGCCCGGGCATGACGATGGTGCCAGGCAGTCCAGTCGCAGCGCGTCTCCCAGCCACCCACTGTCCCTTCGTGTGTCTTCCCAGCGGAGGCCCGGGCCCTCTTGGGGGGAGACCAGCGGGCCCAGTGCTGCCTGCCAACCTGCAGGATCCTAGAGACCGTAATGATTGAGGCTTTGGCCACCAAGGTTCAGGTTAATTCTCCCCCCACCCCTCCGCGATCCCCATAGCGTGGAGGGAGGGACGTCTGCGCAGAAAGGGACCCTTACAAGAGCAGAGGCCGCTGGGCACTCGGTACCGATCCCCAAATCTGGAAGTGGGTTTTCTCCTCGATGGTGGGAAAGACAGTGCTGGGCAGTTGTGCAAACGCATTCAATCCAGCAGTGTCCTGAGGGTGTGCAAGCGGCCGGCGTGGAAATAGGTCCTGAAGACAGCGGGAGGTACGTAGTATTCAATTTATGACGCCAAAGAGGTATTTTTTTCTAATTTGTTTTTAGTCATCTCTACACCCAACGTGGGGCTCCAGCTCACAACCCCAAGATCAGGAATCCCAGGCCCTACCACTAAGACGGCCAGGTGCCCCTGTGCCCCCAGAGTCTAAAACTACGTGGAACCAACAGCCTGGAGATAAGGACAAACACGGGGTTAAATATCAACGCAAGGCCGTGGGTGTTTAAACATCAAGACAGTGGCCCCCAATGTCTGCGTTAGGAATTCAGGGAGGGAGAACCCGTGTTAGCGGGAGCAAGTGAGAAGGGAATCTGTCGATTTTCACGGTGTAAGAGAAAGAATGATAGTCTAGGAGTGGAATCCAAGATTCGGGTCATTTTTCTGGTCCCCAATTTCCTGAATGGTCAAACTAGATTAAAAAAAAAAACTGTGGGGTGCCCAGCTGGCTCAGTCAGTTTGATCTTGGGGTAAAGAGTTTAAGCCTCATGTTTAAGAGATTACTTTTTAAAAAATGATAAAATAAAATCTTAAAAATATATACCACACCTTAAATTTCAGAAGCATAAGTCATCTCATTTGATCCTAACAGAGATGTGCTCACACCTGCATGCGTGGTGTGTGGGAAGGAGAGGATTGGACCCTGGCTCTCTTTAAGCAAATTCTTCATCTGAAAATGGGGATTAATCACAGCGCTACTTTTCTCATGGGTTTGTTGTGGAGGCTAAATGATGTAACGCATGTAAAAGGGGATCCCTGGGGGGCTCAGCGGTTCAGCACCTGCCTTCGGCCCAGGGTGTGATCCTGGAGACCTGGGATCGAATCCTGCATCAGGCTCCCTGCATGGAGCCTGCTTCTCCCTCTGCCTGGGCCTCTGCCTCTCTCTCTCTGTATGTCTATCATGAGTGAATGAATGAATGAATGAATAAATTTAAAAAAAAATAAAAAAGTAATGCATGTAAAATACTATAAATACATAGGATACTATTCTTTAGTAAGATACTATAATATAATAAGAAATACAGATTTGGTCTTCATCCTGGTCCTGGCACAAAGCCTCTAAAACTCCTATAATCTCCCAAATGGTGGGGGAGAGAGGAGTGTCTTTTGTTTTTCACAATAAACCCCTATCAACTACACCTGAATTTCTTCTGAGGCGACTCCAGAGACAGAGAAGCAATGGCTATTCATAAATAGTGAAAGCGAGGGGATCCCTGCTTTCAGGGAGGGCTCAGTAGTTGAGCGCCTGCCTTTGGCCCAGGGCGTGACCCTGGGGTCCCGGGATCAAATCGGGCTCCCCACAGGGAGCCTGCTTCTTCCTCTGCCTAGGTCTCTGTGTCTCTCATGAACAAATAAAATCTTTTTCTTTAAATATTTTATTTATTCATGAGAGAGAGAGAGAGGCAGAGACACAGGCAGAGGGAGAAGCAGGCTCCATACACCGGGAGCCCGACATGGGATTCGATCCCGGGTCTCCAGGACCGCGCCCTGGGCCAAAGGCAGGCGCCAAACCGCTGCGCCACCCAGGGATCCCTACAAATAAAATCTTAAAAAAAAATAGCGAAAGAGACAATGGCCAGGGTTGTAGACCTGAGACGTCTTAGGGAACAGATAAACCCACATGAGTGAGTAAACAGCCCTTTAATAAATCACAGTAAGGGAGGCATGACGAGAACTCCGTGAAGGAAACCGTGGTATGATTCACGTCTGGTATACGGTGAGCTACAGGTCATCACATATTCATATGAAAAGAGCCATAAATGAGAGCAAATTTTAAGTGATCTGCTTAGACAATTTCTTAGTATCACTATGAAAACCTCAGGAGCTGGTGGCCTTGCCGGATGTCTTCCATGGCTCCCTAGCAGGCCTAGAATCTTCCAGCCTCCATCCCTAGCGTTCCAGCCTCAACTGCCCACTCAAGCAAGTTAGAACTTTTTCTTAGCAGCAGTGTGTCTGCTTCCTCCTAAGACATCTTAGTCTGTGCCTTGTTTTCACATGCCTTTCTTTTAGCGTACATTAATTTGCAATTATGCGTGCAAAATATCTTTTTGAAACCACGAGGAAAGCCGTATATCGGGTGTTAAAAAAACAAAAAAGAGACGAGAGACAGAACTAGTCTCTGCCCTCAAATAGCCTTAGGCTACAGTCATAATCCATGAAGACAGAGTACTGTGGGGTCCTAGAAAAACGGAGCAATGGGAGAAGGCTCCACAAGAGTGGAGATGTGTTAACGGGTGTCTGTGTTACGCCCAATTATTTAAAAAATGCGAATTTATCTAAACATATGTATTCCTTTCAGAGCTTAAAACAGTCATTGATCCCAGGGCTGGAATAGACCTTGAGAGTTTATCTGAGTGCAGACCTCACTCTGCGTGTTTTATCCACAAGGCCAGCAGGACCCCCAGAAAGACAGGCTTGCTCAGGCGGTCCTTTCTTAAATCTGAAGAGTGGTCATGAGAGTGCTTGACGTCCTTGGTGGTTTCCTGTGCACCAGTCACCTCCATCAGGTCGTCTTTACTGTGCAGGGAAGTGCTTCGTAGGACCAGATCTGGTCCCTGCTGTGCAATTCCAGTCACATGGAGAGCCCGGAGGTGTAGGACCTGGCAGTTTCAAACCAGATTTCCTCTACAGCTCTCTGGCCCAGGTCAAACAACTGCTGCAAGTGCTTCCACCCAGTTTTTGCAGTAATCATGAGATACTCTTCGTTCTCTGGGTGTAGCTGGCAAGAGTACGCCGCCATGACCAGGGATTGGCAAAAGCGACTGCACACGAGTAGAAACAAAGCTCCCCTCTCCACAGGCGTCAGCGGGATGACACTCTCAAACCCCGCCAGGACATGACCTCCCACGTGCATGGGACTCTTGCTCTCAATCATCATGTACATGATGGTAATGGCCGCTTCAAACACGTAGTAGCCGTAGCTCATGTCATCGAAGTCTAAAATCCCAGACACTTGATACGCAGCATCTCCACAGGCTGACTTACTGGACTCCACTAGGATGTTATGGTCATTAAGATCCCCATGATTGAGACCTAAAAGGAGAAAAACCAAGCCATGTGAAAGCATTGAATTCCCCACTTCATTGTCTTCCCATTTCCTGTTTCTTGGGCACAGCCACTCCGATGTGATGAGCAGTCAGAGGTAGAGCCAAACCCTCTTTGTCCTGCAATAAAATAATTTTCTCCGAAAGGGAAAAAAGAAGTTAACTTCAGTGGTTGTATTTGCTTTTGTTTCTAATCGGTACAAGGCCATTCAACGGAGGTTGTAGTTGTTGCAAACACCTGGTTCTGACCGCTAACAGAGTGAAGGGCAAGGCGGAACTGCCCCGATCCAGAAATGTTTAAAAAGAATATACATATGTTCATATTGTTATAAGAAACAAAGAGTCCTAAGGGGCAGTTCCACAGGGAGCGGGCTCAGTCAGTGAAGCATGCAACTCTTGATCTTGGGGTTGTGAGTTCGAGCTTAAAAAAAAAAATCTTTAAAAAGAAAAAAAAAATCCAAGAGTCCCAGAAGGAGCCAGATATGTCTTTATTTTAATCTGGGATTTCAAAAAAGAAAAAAAATCTGATGATAAAGTAATTCTGATTTTTTCCAGTCTCTTGATTGCTAGAATAGATGCTGGAATCTCAAGTGAGTACTACACAAAGTGGGGGTCTGTGGTCAGTGCTGTTCCATAAATGCTTACTAGTCTGTATGAGATAAAAACAGAAATTGAGGGTTTTAGAAAATTTTACAGCAAGTTGTCATCTAAGAGTGTGATCAGTGGACACATCTCATTAACAGAGTACAGGCCAGTTTGGTGTTACCGAATTCACACAGGAAGTCGTGAACTGGTCATGAACAGTAGGCTCATGCAGCAGACTGTCGTGGGTTGGGGAAAAAACCATACTTGTCCTCCATCGGGTACAGTCTGAAACATTCTGATTTAAAACCCTAATTAAGGATTAAGAAGAGACAAGGGTGTCCGAGAGCATGGAGTATGTGCTTTATGATAAGTGTGATAGGGAGTGCAAAACACTCACCTGAGCGTAATGCCGATTTCTTCTGTGTGACTTGGGATTGCGTAAAGCGTGCTTACATGATTCAGCACATGTAGAAACGATGAACATTATTGTAAACCACAGATCCTAAACTACACATTTGTGAAATTGGGATGCGTTATATGATGGATGCCGTGTCACCGTTTCCCTGGCAGTTTTTCCTTCCTTAGAGATAAAGTAATGGTTCATCTTGTGCAATCACTTGGGATTTTAGAATCCATGAAATACGCTACTTCGTGAATGTAATCTGTATATATGCAAGCATCTTATCGCTTCTATTCTCATGCCCAGTGGCCCATCAAGAAATGACAGTGTGATTTAAGGCCTGGGAAAAACATGACAAACGTTGGATTTGAGAAAGAAAGCGAAGGCATTCGGATCAAGAGAGCCGAGTGAATTCATTCTTTGATAACCCTTCTGTGTACAACATAGTAGAGATGGAAATAAAAAGCGAAAGTAAAGGTACAGCCAGCCTCAAAAGCCAGATCCATATACTAAGAAACAATAGAAAAGCCAAGCAGTGAGCAAGAATGCAGCCTCGGGCCTGCCTCCTGCGCTCCAGAGCCGCGGTGCTTCACCTCCCCCTGGGAGGACGGGTGCTGGACGTGCTGCCTGCCGCTGGGTGCTGGGTGCAGGAGAGGCCTCACCACCTGAAGCAGAGCGGCGGTGGGCAAACCTTCCAAACTCGTAAAAGGACGACCAATCTACTACCAGTCCACAGAGGCAGAAGGACCAAAGCAGAGCCTTAAACCTAACTGCAACCCCAGGCGGCTGTGCGATACGTTTATGTCAAGTCACTGTAGTTACCAAAGTCTTTGATTCAGTTTTGAGTTAGTTTTTTTTTTTTTAAGAAAAAAATTTTAAAGTAATCTCTACGCCCAACATGGGGCTTGAACTGACAACCCCAAGACCAAGAGTCGCAGGCTCTACCAACTGAGCCAGCCTGGAGCCCCACAAGTTAGTTTCTTTTGGCTCTTGCTCATGGTACCTGATTATACGGTAAGTTCTCTGGACACGGGGCAATGACTCTGGAAGAATTACCGGAAGAACTATGCATCAGGTGACAGGGACTAAAGGGTGCATTTATGGAGATGAGCACGGAGTACTGCATGGAAGGGCGGGTCCCTAGAGTGTGGACCTGAAACGCCTATAACACTGCATGTTAACTATACTGAAGTTAAAAAAATAATTTAAAATTTCTTTAATTAGAAAAGTACTTCTAGGGCAGCCCCGGTGGCGCAGCGGTTTGGCACCGCCTGCAACCTGGGGTGTGATCCTGGGGACCCAGGATCGAGTCCCACATCGGGCTCCCTGCATGGATCCTGCTTCTCCCTCTGCCTGTGTCTCTGCCTCTCTCTGTGTCTATGAATAAATAAATAAAATCTTTAAAAAAAAGTACTTCCAAGGCTGGAAAATATAATGAAAGAAATTAAGAATGAAGTGAGTGGGTATAACAGATTAGACATAAAAAAAATAATAAACTAGAGGTTGCATTAGAGAATTACCTAAAATGGAGCCATGGGCACAGAATAAAATCTGCACACAGAGATGGGAAGACCCAGAAGATTCAGTGAGAAGACCAAACATGAGCTTAACTGGAGCCCAAAAGGAGGAAAGAGAATGGGGCTAGGCAAGAATTTCCCATAACTGATGAAAGACAATTCCTCACACAGACTTGAGAAAGCATATTAAGAAAAAAAAATCAAGAAGAAGAGAACATCCTATGCGAGAACTGCAAAGGGAAAAATGCAGGTGGTCTGGAGAGGAGCCGCAGACCTCAGCTGACCTCTTAGCAGGGATGGAGAAGCTAGGAGACAGTCTGAAAACCCGGAAACCCGAAGTCCTACAGGGTGTGAAAATACCCTTCAAGAGTGAGGGGAAAAGTAAAAACTTTTTCAGACGAAATCAGAGAGCGTTCACCATCAGAGAACTGCGTTACGGAGATTGTAAGTGATGTATTTCAGGCAGGAAAAAAATGATGCTGGGCTGAAGGTCCGAGGTGCCAGAAGATAGGAAACCAATATATGAGTAAATCTAAACGTGGCTGTGAAACAAAAATAATAATGTCTTTTGGAGAATAAAAATACAGATTTAAAGTTTACTAAAACAACAGCTTCTAAGCCAGAACAGCGATAAATGTACTTAAAGTATCTTTAGGTCCTTGTGTTGTCTTGGGTAACATTACACTTTGATAAGTTAGGGCCACACATGAGAATCTTTAGGGTAACCACCCTCAGAGTAGAAATACAGCATATAGTTTCCAAACTTCTGGACGGAAAAAAAATACAATCATGGAAAAAGTTACCTCGAAAACAAGGCAAAAGAAGAGGGGAAAAAGAAAAGAAAGAATTGGAACAGACAGAAAGAAATGAAGAGTACAAAATAAGATGGTGTAGCTATATAGCATCAGATGGAGTAGATATTTAAGGCAAAAAAATTGGAAGAAATACAGAGCAATACTGTGTCAACAGAGCTTCAGTGTGCTAGTAAGGTAACCCATCTAATGTTACATGCACATTGCCTGAAAGTATACCAAGCCCATTTGACACAAATACATGTATAGACAATCCACAATCATAGTGAGAGATTTAAAATACACTTTCCTCAATAATTGTTAGAATAAGCAGGCAAAAAAATGTCAGTGGTTTACGGAATTTAAGCAACATGATAACAAACCCCACCTACTTACCTATAAATAATTTGGCACCCAACAATCCCAGGGTAAACTTTCTTTTTCATCAAACACGGACCACTTTTTAAGTTTACCAAATGCTGCATTATCAAGTCAATCTCAACAAATTTGGAGGTACTGAAATCATATAAAGCAGCTCAGGGGACACCTGCGGGGCTCAGTGGTTGGGCGTGACCCCAGGGTCCTGGGATCCAGTCCCGCCTCAGGCTCCCCACAGGGAGCCCGCTTCTCCCTCTGCCTGTCTCTCCGCCTCTCTGTCTCTCATGAATAAACAAATAAATAAAATCTTAAAAAAAAAAAAAAACGGCTTGGTCCGATATCGTAACCACTAACCATATGTTGCCACTTAAAATCATTAAGATTAAATAAGATTGAAAATCTGGATCCTTTGTTGCACTAGTCGCACTTTAAAGTGCTCAGTAGTCGCAGAGAAGCCCCTACTGGACCATTCTGCGAGGCAGCACTGATATGACTTCTCTCCCATTACCGCAGAGATCAACAATAAAAAGGCGACTAGGGCAGCCCCCGGGGGTAGGGGGGGCAGCGGTTTAACGCCGCCTTCAGCCCAGGGCATGATCCTGGAGTCCCGGGATCGAGTCCCATGTCGGGTTCCCTGCATGGAGCCTGCTTCTCCCTCTGCCTGCCTCTCTCTCCCTCTCTCTCTCTCTTTCTGTGTCTTTCATGGATAAATAAATATTAAAAAAAAAAAAAGACTTAAAAAGAAAAGGTGACTAAAAATGCCATCACCAACATCCACAGATCTGTATAACTAGACGAATGTTCGTGATTAGAGTACTAAATCTTTTAAGTATAACATAAATATACTACACTACCCATGTTCCAAATTTATATACAGATTGAATCCAAATCTAACCAAAATCTCAACAAAATTCTTTAAAAATGTGACATGCTGACTCCAAAATTGGCATGTAATCAAAATGTAAAGGACAAAATCCAGTTAAGACCCTCTTAGAAGAGAATAAAAAGGTGGGAGGACATATTCTATCAGCTATGAAACCGTAAAAGTCAAAAAATTAAGACAGCACGGTAATCTTTGGAGGTAATCACAAACATTCTGGTTGTGCTCCTTCCAGGAACATGCTAGGTTGCACTTCCCTGTTCCTGAAAAAGCTGCATATGGCCATGTGACTTTTTTTGGCCCTTGACATATGAACAGAAGTGACATCACTTCAGGGCAGAGATTTAAGAGCCAGCGTACAGTGCCGCACGTTCTCTTTCTCCATACGACAGCAATACTCTAGTTGGTGATAGTTCCATCCGTGTGGATCCCAAAGTGAGAGAATGCACAGAACAGAACCCTGGCCAGTCCATGGTAGACGTGCAGCTTGAGCTAGAACTAAGTCTCTGCCACTGCAGTCCTGGGAGCTACTTGTTACCGCAGCATCACCTGGCCAAGGGGATCCGCAGCACGATACGGGAGCAGAGAGAGGCAAACAGAACAGGGGGATGGAATAGAGAGCCCCAGGGCATTTGATTGATAGCAGAGGTGGTTCTGCAAAGCAAAGGGAGAAAAGAGAGCCTTTTAATACGCGTTGGGGAAAAAGTTACTGGCCACTGGAAAAATTCCCACCGTACATAAATTCCAGATGGTTTATAGACCTATAATGAAAGGCAGAAACGATAACGCTGTAGTGAGATAACACAGGAGAATGTCTTCGTGACCCCGAGGTAGGGAAAATTTCCTACACAAGCTGTGAAACACGAACCATGGAACAGAAAATTGATATATTTGAAGCCAAGAAATGGAGGCTTGTTTGTCAAAATGCATCATAAAGAGAGCGAGAAGGCAAGCCACAGAATGGGGGGAAGTATCTGCAACGCACCGAACCAAAGAAGGATTTGTATCCGGAAAATACTCTGAACTTCTACAATCAATGAGAAAAAAAAATCCCAGTAGAAAAACTGACTCGAGTGGCCCCTTGGCCTAAGTCTATGCAAGCGGCATTTCCAGGATAGGGACATCGTGGTAGAGCCGCCGCGAGAGATCACTCCGTCAGTCAGGTTGGCAGGAGTCCCCGCACCCTCCGGGGCGAAGCCTGAGGCTCCCCGCTCTCTGGGAGCTGCCCGACGTCCTCAGGTCAAGCTGCGCGCGGCGTGTCCTGGGCCCCGCGGTCCTGCCGCAGGCCTCGCGCCGTCCAGGGCCAGGAGCCCAGAGGGGGCACCGGGTGGTAACGGTGCGGGTCACAAGTTAAAGGCAGGGCGCACCTGCAAGGAGAGCTGGAAGCATCTGAGCCCCTGAGGACCCCAGGGCCGTGACCTCCCGAGCTGGCCGGGTCCACGCACAGGCAGCCGACAGCACGGGGACGGAGTGCTCGTGGGCGGGGTGCCGTTGCCTTGCATCGTGCTTACACCCCAGGGTGCTGTGCACTGACCCCCGCCCCGAGCCCCCGCATTGGGAGCTGGGCCTACCAGAGGGAACGGATCGGGGCGAGCCCGAGCGTGGGGCCCAAGAAGAGACTCCGGAGGGACGAGGTGGCTGCAGCCAGGGAAGGAAGGCCGCCCCCGGCACCTCGACCTCCCATGTGCAGCCTCCAGAAGCGTGAGACAGACGCGTGCTGCGTGAGCCTTGCGGGCCGTGTGCAGCGAGGAGCATGCAGCCCACGTGGCCTGCCAGGTACCGGCCCTCGTGTCCTTGGACAGGCCTCCCGCCCACCGGAGGCCGCCTACACCCAGAGAGTGCCGGCTGGGTCCCTACGGAGCCAGGCGCTCCCTGGAGCACCGGGAAGTGAGGACCAACCTAAATTCTATTAACATAAGTGACCAAAAAGGTCCAGTACGTTCAAGTCAGGTGTGGTGCACATGCACTCTGCAGTAATTAGTATTCGGCAGTTATGGGCGTCTGCCGGAGTCCTGGGATCGAGGCCCGCATCAGGCTCCCTGCTTGGCGGGGAGTCTCCCTCCCCCTCTGCCCCTCCCCCTGCTCTCTCAAATAGATTCTTAAAATCTTAAAAAAAAAAATAAGCTAAGCGAACTGGAACTACCATATATTAAATGGATCAATCTGGAAAACATGCACGCACATAACCTATGAACATAAATCACAGCAATATTAGAACATGTGCAAATTCAGTAGGGAGGGAGGAGGTGACCGAGTAAAGGTCAGAGAGGACTTCGAGTGCAGCAATTGTAAGGAAAGCACAAATACTGTTCTTTAAAAAGCAGCAGGAGCAACATGGCAAAATCTTAAGATGTGGTAAAGCTACGTTGTCCTTCCACACTTTTCTGATGCTCTGACAGTTGACAATTTAAATTGTCAATTGACAATTTAAAGAAAAACACTTGATCTTGATCGGGAGAAGACTCACATTCTCGAAAATGCTTCAGTTTGGTCAGGACTTCATCCTTGAAGAGCTGAATGACCCGGACAACAAGCTCGCGGTTTTGGCCCTGGCCCAAGGCATCCACATGTTTCTCCAAAAGAGGAACATTTCTCAGATTCCAGATAAAGTTCTCCCGACGAAGGCAACTTAACTTTGGGTGATGGAATTTCTAAATCAAAGACAAGGAACGCTTAGCCTCTGCTGGTTGGAGTGACCACGCGGAGAGCCCATGGAGTCCTTGGGCACAGCCCCGTGTCACCTGGCCCCCAAGGCAGGGGCTGGCCGGTCAGCAAGAGCTGCGTTCTCTCCATGTGACCCACGCGGGCCCCTCTCTGACTCAGCCTCCCCTACTCCTGCTTCATCACCTCCAGCCACCCGGGCTTCCCCACGGAAGGAGCACGTGCCAGGCGCCTCCCGGACAGGCCTCCACATCTGTCACGGCCCCGCGTGGCCGCTCGGGTGGAGGCTGGGGAGGTCACAAGAGCAGCGCGCACGCTGGACGCCGGCCTTCGGGGTAGGACGGGCACGAAGTGGTCACTGGGCCCTGGCGGGGCCTCCGAAGGCTTTGCCACGCGTGTCTCTTACTTCCGTTTGGGGAGAAAGTAGAATCTAACACCTGCGTCCGGCTCCCGACGGAGCCGCGGCCCCCAGGGAGGTTCTGGGCCCGTGCCCACAGCAGGGGGCTGGTCTCGGCGCGGATCGCAGGCCCGGGCTCTGCGCGCTACCGGGGCAGCTCGCTCGGCTTCCCCAGCGGCCACACGTGGGGCCGCAGCAGCCCCCAGGCCTGCCATGAACTAGGACATGGGAGGAGCAGAGGCCTGCGGCCCCGGGGAGCCCGGGGAGGGCGCAGGACGGAAGGCCCGGCCCCCTGCCCTCGGCCCCGCGGCTTCCTCGCCGCTCCTGGGACGGATGTCCCCAACGAGGGGCGCAGCCCGTCACCCGCAGGAACCCGGAGGGCGCCCAGAAGTAGCAAGAGGAGCACGCGATGGTCCATGCACAGTGGGGGAGAGAAGGGGTCGGGGCGGGTCACAGGCCGGGCGACGCCCAAGCCACGGGTCGCACGGTGAGCGTGGAGGGTACCGGGGCCTCCGGTGAGCGTGGAGGGTACCGGGGCCTCCGGCAGCGGCAGGTGTGCGGACATCGGAGACAGGGTGGCCCGTTGGGGCGGGGATGGGGACGGGCAGGGTAAGGGCCGGCGGGCAGCCAGGAGCACCGGCAGGTTCCGCGGTCATCTGTGGACCCCATGAGGAGTGGACGCAGGGCGCAGGGGTGCGGTGGACGCGGGACAGTCGAGGCGGGCCCTCGGCAGCCGCCCAGTGGCCCGGGAACCCCAGGACCGCGCAGACACCGGGGCAGCTGCGACAGGTGCGGCCCCAGTGGCACCGGCCCGAGCCCCTGCCCGACACCCCGCGGGAGGGCCTGGTCTGAGCCCAGGTTTACCGGTCACGGGGGACGGATGCACCCCAAGCACAGCCACGCCCTAGTACAGGAGCCGAGACCCCGTCCTACCTCCAGCGTCTCATCCAGGTTGGCAGCCAGCCTTCCAATCTGGTACAGGAGCGGGGGACCGACGGGGACCTCAGCCACCGGGCTCCCCGGGAGGTACGTCAGCAGCCTCACCACGTAGCTGGTGACGCGGGAACCGCCATCTGGGTGGTGCAAGGACATGCTGTCAACCACGATCGGGACGGCGACGGGCCGCTCGGCCTTAGTCCTTGTGCCTGCCGAGCGCAGCAGGGGCCGCAGACCAGGGACGCCCCCGCAGGAAGGCAGCAGGGCTGAGCGGGGCGGGGGCTGGCCATGCGCACAGGCACACCCAGTGCCTGCACACCTGCACACCTGCACGCCCAACACCCACAGCCCGCATGCCCACCGCCTGCCCTGGGAGGGGGCACGACCGCCCCCCCGTAGGCTCAGCCTCAAGGACTGTGAGGCAAGGGCCGCGGGCCTGGAGGCTCCCCCGGGGCCCAGGGAGGCGCCCACACAGCACGGGGACCCTCAGCTGCTGGCGGGGAGCGCGGACCCCGGGACAGCAAGGCCTCGAGCTGCTCCAGGACGCCCCGCACTGCTCTCCGGCCGCCAAATTCATCTCGGAGCCTCAGCACTTACGTGAAAGGCCCACATCGCGCAGACGAGGACTCGCAGCAGCGGGGACGTCAGGTGCTGTGCCCCGCGTCCCCCGCGCAGGAAGGACAGAGCCCTGTCCGACCCCCTGCTTCCTGACTCTGGCTTTCTTCTACCCCACGGCCCCAAATACACAGCCGGCCCCACGAAAAAAGGACTTAATTTTATATTTGAAAACGAGTTTCCCTAAGCCCACGTGCTTTTAGTGATTATTCAAGTCCTTTCTTTTTCTTTTGACGTTGATTTACTAGAGGGAGGAAGCGAGAGAGCCCAGAAGCCGGAGGGGCAGAGGGGGAGGCACAGACGCCCTGCCAGGCGTGCAGCCCACTCGCGGCTCCATCTCAGGACCTGGGACCCTGGCCTGGGCCCCAGGCGATCCCCCAAGGCTGTCCCCGTGGAAGTGACACGAGATCGGGCTCCAGGCACTTGGGGATGGGAGCCCGCTGTCCGGGTTGGTGGCCTGGCTGCCCCCGCCAGGGGAGCAGGGCCCAGGCCGCACCTGCGGTTCCCTACCTGTTACAGGTGCTTTTCTCAGGGGAGCTCGAATGCGGTGGGGAGCAAGGCCAGCGGCGCGAGGCGGGGTGTCTTACCTGTGGACACGAGGGAGGTGAGGCTGCCCCCCTTCGAGCGGCACACGGAGGCCGTGGGGAGGCCCGCGGCTCTCAGGAACAGCAGGGCGTGCGTCTGCACCTGCAGCACCTCCGGCGTCAGGCTGGCCTCCGCGTTGCTGATCTTGAGGACGTACTCGCTGGGGCCACCTGGGCCGCCCTCAGCTCCCGCCACGCGCACGTGGAAGTTCTGGTCGTCATAGCTAGGGAGCGGCCGGATCTGGGAAACCTTGAGGCCAAACACCGACTCCACGAGCGCGGAGGCTTGTGGGTCGCTGAAGGCGGGCTTGGCGAGGGCCCGGGCTGGCTGAGCGGAGTCCCTGCACGACATGCTGTCTCTGCGGAACAGACCCGAAGGGGCGCAGATGTCACCGTTTCCCTAGATGCGATTCCTTAAGACCAACAATGTTGGTCCCTTGCTTCTTACTGATTTTCACTCATAAAGTTGAACAAGTCGAATCAGCAAAGGAGATAAAGAAGTGGGGGTCTGGGCAGGTGAGCCCCTCGTAGCAGGAGCCATCTCTACGCTCGCCTCGAGGCCGAAGGGCTGATTCCAGGGGCCCCGCACAGACGACGCGGTCCAGCACTGGGCACCACCTCGCCCCTGCCTCCCCGCCCCCCGTCCCCAGGATGCATCACAGGAGACGGGAAGCACTCGCCCGCAGGGACACACCAAGTTACAGGAAGGACGCAGCTCTCGAGGCTCCGAACGGGAGGTCACAACCCTTGGACCGCACAACCCTCGGTTTGGGGCTAAAATAGAAATTCAGACGCGGTGGCCATCCTCCCCCAGCCACGAGTCCTGCTGAAAACCTCACCAGCCAGCTCCTGGGGCGCGCTTCCAGGGTAAAAGTGTGGCTGGCACGCAGACGGCGGGTTGCACTTAGGGCACGACGTGGACAGCTGCTCAAGGGACGCAGCGGGACACAGAATCTCAATGATGGTCAGCTCCTCCGAGAGCAGGGCTGCCACTGCTTCGGGCAGGGAAGTGGCAGGATGGAACTTCCCGGAGGAAAACGTCTGTATCTTGACTACGCTTTGCTTACGCGGACGTATACATGGGTCAGAACTTAAAACCTGGGGCACCTGGGTGGCTTGGCCCTTTGGGCACCTGCCTTTGGCTCAGGCCATGATCTCAGGGTCCTGGGCTCCTGCTCAGCAAGGAGGTCCACTTCTCCCTCTCCTGCTCCCCCTGCTGCTGCTGCTCTCTCGCTCTCTGTCACATAAATACATAAAATTAAAAAAACAACAACAACAACAACAACTTAAAACTTAAGCATAGGATCTGTGAATCTCACTGCTCGTAAATTTTACCTTAAAAAAAAAAAAGTCCGCTGTGAGACACTGGCAAGGACAAGGGGTTGCGGGTGGGGTCTTAGGGCCGTCTCGGAGCTCCCCTAATCATCTGTGCCCGTTAATGCCTCATCACCTCGGATCTCGCCTCCCTCCAGTGAGGAGAGGGGGATACAGTTCAGGGGAGTACACTGGGGCTCCCCCAAAGGACGCCTTTCCCACCCCAGCCCCAAGACCGTGGCCTGGGGCCTCCAGACCGGAGAAGAAACTCAGCCTAAAATGCCCCTCCCCTCCCCCACTTGCCCCCCAGCCTGCCTGCAGCTCCCCCCACCCCGTGGCTCCAGCACCCATGGCAGGTGCTGCCTTCCCGCCACTCACGTCTCACGTTCACTTGCTGTGCAGAGTATTTGCTTTCCAGTTTTGTTCACTAAGGACGTGACAAAGCTGAATGGGGTCACCCCTGCACCTGACACTTCTGGGAACCAGAGTATCCTATCACACTGTACTCGGCCTTAAGACTTGGCACGAAAATTTAACATTCCTTCTGGAGATTTACAAGCTGATGTGAGGCCAGGATTCAGAATACTTTAAATTCAAAATACTTGAGAGCTTTAAATCCAAGATGAAGTGCACTCGCAGTTTTTTGAATCCTAACGTGTTAAGGATGTCAGGATAATTGTGAGTCTGGTGTCAGTTATAAATCCTTAAAGAAAAACAAAAAAATAAAAATAAAAAAATAAAAAAAATAAAGATAAATCCTTAAACACAGAGGGAACCTCAGGCCAGTGTGAAGCCAGTCTCCCTTCGAGGCTAGACAACGCTCCCAGGCCCTCCTTGAACGGGGCTCGCGGAGCCTCGGAAGAAGTGGCGGCTTGAGCCATCAAGACAGGCTCGTATGATAAAAACTAGTGGTGCTGGTTAAGCGGATTTTACCGCAATAAGGAAAAAAAATCGGAAGGCCAAAAAGTAGCTGTGCTGGCAGAACCGAAGCGCCTTTCGGTCCCGGCTCCCCTACGTGGCGGGAACCCGGGTGGCCTGCGCTCGGACTAGATCAGCCCCGAAACTTTCTGGGCTTCCACAGTTTCTCTTTCTGAGCTTAAAATTGCCTTTTTTCTTTGACTACAAGGCCTCAAATCATGAAACAATGGCACAGATCAAGTCAGCTCCTGAAGGTAAATAAACGAAAGATGCGTTTGTCCGCGAGGTTCCCATCAGCCAAACGCCTGGTGCGTGAGCAGGGACAGGAGGAGGATTCAAAATCTGCTGTAGCTGGTCTACACTTGTGGCCAACAGCGCCTTCCTGAGCTGCTCTGAGACCCTCAGGGAGCAGTGGGTTCCTCCCACAGCCTGGCCTGAATCCCACAACCTTTGTCCCAACCCCTGGGGGGGGGGGCGGTGCTGGACCTTACACTTTGCGCTCTGTGCCAGGTGTCCCGGGCGGACTCGCGGCGTCCCCTGGCTTCCCCTCCCTGCAAAGATGTTCCAGGGACTGGGCGGCCTCCACCTCGGGGCGTCCTGCTCACGGCCCCCTGCCCTGGGCCATGCTCTGGGCCCCACAGGGCGCGGGGGGGGGGGGAAGGGGGGCTCCAAGTCCTCCCGCTGGGGCAAGGGGCTGGTGGGGCGCACAGGGCTGCGGAGGGGCTGGAGACCCAGGAGGCAGGAAAAGGAGAAGGGTGCAGGGGGGAGGGGGGTGCTGCAGACCGGGACCCCTCCCCACCCCAGGGTCCCCAGGGAGAGTGGGAGGCGGGTGCACGGGGGGGCTGCAGCCCGGGACCCTTCCCTCCCCTCCGGGGTCCCCCAGGGAGTGGGAGGCGGGGAGCAGGGGGGGCTGCAGCCCGGGACCCTTCTCTCCTCCAACGTCCCCAGGGAGAGTGGGAGGCGGGTGCACGGGGGGGGCTGCAGCCTGGGACCCCTCCCCACCCCGGGGTCCCCAGGAAGTGGGAGGCGGGGTGCAGGAGGGCTGCAGCCCGGGACCCCCCCGGCACCCCCAGCGCTGTCGCGCGCCCCGCTCCCCGCCCGCTCACCCGCAGGGAGTCGCGCCCTCCGAGGACACCGCTGTCAGCCGCCCGCGATCCGGCCGCGGCCCCCGCAGCCCGACCCCGCGAGCCCCGACTCCTGATTGGCCGCTCGCGGTCCCCCGCCGCCAATCAGCGCTCAGTGCTGAGGGGCGAGGCTGGCCCGCGGACGCCCCGCCCCTGCCGGCGGGCTCCGGCCTCTGATTGGCCTTCCGCAGCCCGGCCCCGCCTCCCCACTCGGAATCCGGGTACCTCGCACGTAATCGGACCTCTTGCTTCCGATTGGCTCCCCGAGGCCCCGCCCCCTACGGACAGCCACTCGGCAGGCGCCCCGCTCTGAGTGGCACCTGCGGCGGGTCGGTCCCCCCCACCTGCCCCCAGCCCCGGGCCGCCCGGTGTCCCGGGAATGCGCGGGGCCTGCGGCTCCCGGAGCGGCCCTCCCAGTGCCGCGGGCCCAGCGCACGGGGGGGCGGGGGGGGGCGGGAGGCGGGGCCGGAGCCCGAGCCCCTCCCCCGGAAGCCGCGGCGCCCCCGCCCCGCCCCCCGAGGGTGCCCCCCAGCAGGTGCAGCACAGACCTGCAGGTACCACCCCCCGCCCCCGCAGGTGCCGCACACACCCCAGGATGCTGCCCCCCCCAGGTACAGCATCCCTTCTCAGTGGGTACCCCCCGCAGGTATCGCACCCACCCCTGCAGGTACAGGACCCTGCCCTCAGTGGGTACCACCCCCGCAGGTATCGCACCCACCCCTGCAGGTACAGCACCCTGCCCTCAGTGGGTACCACCCCCCGCAGGTATCGCACCCACCCCTGCAGGTACAGGACCCTGCCCTCAGTGGGTACCACCCCAGGTATCGCACCCACCCCTGCAGGTACAGCACCCTGCCCTCAGTGGGTACCACCCCCGCAGGTATCGCACCCACCCTGCAGGTACAGCACCCTGCCCTCAGTGGGTACCACCCCCCCCACAGCTATCGCACCCACCCCTGTAGGTGCAGCACCTGTCCCCTGGGGGGTCACTACGGCCTGGCCCTGGTCCCGGGGAGGTTCCCGAGCCTCTGCCTTCCCGCCTCCTTCCCCCATTAGTGTCTCCTCTGCTCTCCCCTCCAAGGAGCAGGGCCGTGTTTTTGCGGCCGCGGTAGACCCTCTTCTCTGGAAATCCCTTCAGGGTGTCAGGCGGGCCTTGACCTGCGCGGTTCAGGGGACCCACAACCCAAATCTGACTCCTGGCCCAGGGCGCTCAGCTTGCTGGTCCCCACCCAGCTCTTCACTGCCGCCTGGCCTCAGCGGCGGGTCTGCTTCTCCACTTTCTGCTCTTCTGGGGTCAGGACATGGGGACAGAGAGGCCCCTTTCCACCCACGCCGCCGCTTTTAGAAAGACTATTTGGTAACCTGACCTTTCATGTTCTTTTTAAATCATCTCTACACCCAACGGGGCGTAAACTCAGGACCCCGAGATCAAGAGCACCAGGCCCCACCCCCTGAGGGGCCCCCACCCCTACATCTACCAAATTTTAATAAACTCTCATTGCTTATTTTGGCTGCCATGAAAAGTGGTACAAAGGGTAGGTATTTTTAGATTACACACAGCTCCAGGGTGGAGGCCCAGGCCCTGGCAGCTGTGCCTCGGGGATGGAGTCCCCGTGAGCCCGCGGAGCCAGGATGCAGATGTGAAAACCCCGCATCTCCAGCCTGCCTCCTCAGGAAAGAGCCACCCCCGTGTAACACAGCCGAGCGCACCAGACCAGTTCCGCCTGAGCTGTCATCCGGATCACAAACCCTCCACGACGGGGTCCGCAGCAGGTCACGCGGCTGGTCCGGCTCCTCCTGAATCTGCATAGTGTGCCAGCGCGCCAGGTGCTTCAGGACGCCAGGGGGACCGGAACCGGGGCTGTTGCAGGGAGGCGATTGTAGTTACTATTTTCAGCGTGGTGTGAAGTCTGTCAGACCATCAGACCTCAGCCGAGGGGACGGGGCTGCTCAGACAGCAGACACTGCCCACCTCACCGCTGTTCATGGATGCTGCCCGCTGGCTCTGCCCTGTGCAAGGGGTCCCGCCCTGGAGACAGGACAGTCTTTTCAACTGTCACAATGGGATTCCACAGACCCGAGAACCCCCTGGAACAACGCTTGCATGGAGTGGACTCCCCTGTTCCCACGAGGCCACCCCACGTGGGGTGAGCGCTCGGGCCTCAGCCCGGGCCAGCAAGAGGGACACAGCTCGCTTCCTGGCGGTCAGGTCGGGAATCAGGTGGGGAATCAGTGCCGAGCATGGAGGGAACATCCCCGAAGAGGAATTTCTGGAGGCCTTCCTCGTTCTCTTTAAGTTCTGGGGTCTTATTTTCAATCACCACAAAATATTTTCTAGCAAGAGATGTGTGATAATACAATTTTCTTTATTAAAAATAATTTACAGCATCAATAACATATACACAATTGTCATCAACTGAACTCTGCCTCCGATATATTTTTATACAATACTTGACATTATTGAACTTAAAACTGTTACACTGTTTTGTTGGCTTTAAATAATACACAATGATTTATAGTTACTTGAGATACATGGTTTCATAGTCATATATTATACGTAAAATTGATAGAAACATCGGCACTATCACACAGGAGGGGAGGAAGCCTAACAGAGCCTCCCTGTTCCCCCTCCATCACCCCAAGTCAAACTAAGGTCAACACCCAGTGTCTGAGCACCTTCCCCTACACCCACAGGCAGAGACTGCGGTCTTCATACAACCACAGAGAAACGTCAGGCTGGCGGGCTGTCCTCCTGCCAGCCCCCCAGGAGGCACCGACGGCGGCAGCATGGCTCCCTCATCCCGGGGTCGGCGGGAGCAGCAACACCGAGGCAGGAAACGTGGCAACGGCAGGTGGCTTCGTTTTCTTGGGATGAAAAGCTGCTGCTGTGCTAACGCCTCTGACGTCAGCCTCCAGGTCACACCCTCGTGTGCTTCTCACGTGCCTAGTATGCTCCCTTCCTACGATACTGTGCATTTTTTTGAAACACCAAATTACCCAGATATAGTCAACAAGGGAGGTAAATAAAACAGTAAAAAAGCAAGAGATGACCCCTCTCTGCCAACAGAGCGCGTGGCCGGGGCGGGGCTGCGGGCACAGCGGGCGGGCACACGGGACACTGACACGCACCTGCGCGTCCGCCCGCGGCCACGCAACACAGGGCGGCCTGAGATGGCACGACGCGTCCCCATGAGGCGCCCGGAGCCACCTCCTCGTGTCCGGGGACACTTGGGACCCGTCCAGTCCCCCCACCCAATTCATGTTTTCATGTAAATTACACACACACACGGACAGATACACGGTGTAACAACGTTATCAAGAACACAACAGAAGGTACCACAGAAGTTGTTATAGAAAATTTAAATAAAGAAGGGAAATCGTGTCCTCAGACCGCAGTCCCCGTGATTGTCTAAACACAGACGCGCAGACTATGCCCAACGGGCGCGTGGGAGTGCGAGCGTGCCAAGCTCTCAGCGGTCTGCAGCCCCTGCTCTGCTAGTTTCAGCTGAAATTCAGCAAACAGTCCTTCTGGGCCACGCGGGCGACTGGGTCAGAGGAAGATCTCCAAGTGAAAAAAAAAAAAAAAAAACACGACTCTACAATTTACCTTTTGGCTCCTAAGTTTAAGTTCTTAATTAAAAAAAAAAGGTATAGGACTTTCTGGAATTAGTTATCCAACCTTTTTCTTAAAAGTCACCAAACGTCTTATAGACTGAACACTTGCTGCGGTGAAGGGACATGCAGATGGAGAAAGCAGAGTCTCCAGGCGGCAACAATTTAAGTGTTTTATCCTGATAGCTTTGGTTAAAACAAAAACATAACTAACAGAATCATGCATCCCAGGTAAAATATGGATTCAGAATGACAGGAAATCAATTTTAAATAATTAAGAAATAATCAATATTTAAAAAATGCTTAGAGTTGAGCATCAAGCATATAATTTAGGGTGGATAATTTAAGAGCCTAGAGGAAATCATTTTAGCATTTACTGATCGAGCTCTTTACCAACTATAAGGGAGTGTGGAATTTTGGTTAATGACACCTAAAATAATAGGTCCTAGGAAGTAACAGTGTCACATAACGTGAGCAACATGATCTGACCCAACTGATGTCCTGATGTCACACCGTCTGAGGCTGGCGAGCGCGTCACAGCAGCAAATCATGAAACAACGTGAGCGCGGGGCGCCACCCGGGCCGCTCCACGTCCACCCGAGGGGGCCGTGGCCAGACGGCACAGGGTGTCGGGGCCGCGTCGCACCCCCGTTAGACCGAGTCTAGGGTAAGCCTGGCTGGATCACAAACAATGGACGCCAACCATGTCCAGCTCAAGTCTGACAGAGGATGAAAGTATCGGAAAGTTCACGTGCGAATCAGAGTCCAGCGTCCACAGTCCGGGGTCTCACCTGGCTTCTGACTTCCCAACTGCTGGTCTGAACCAACAAACAGCAGTGCACAGTTTTACAGGCGCGGAACTAAACGACCTCGGGAAGGTTATTCGTGTAAGAATCTTCAACACGAGTTCAAATTCTGCCTTTATTTACAAAATGGTCCGATAAAATACCCCCGGACTTACGCCTCTCCCACAGCACACCTCACACGTTGATTTTAGCAATGTTAATAGCACCATTCGTTTATTATTTAAAATCAGGAAGATTTCATTTCAGTCACTATGATGATTCATTATCATTTATACCCACGGTGAGACCGCCAAGCGCGGGACGTCTGCAGCTCCAGAGCAAAGATCCCTGGTCCAGCCCGAAAGGCTTCCCTGCGGTTAGCAGTTCTGACAGGTATCCGCGTGGAGTAGATACTATGAGAATTTTCGTGCCACAAAGTTTAATAATCCTCCGTGTCTGTACAACGTCACTTCCACGTCGTTTTCGAAAGCAGCAATCACGCTGAATACTTTGCCAGTGCTTGTCTTCAAACAAACAGAAACAACCCCCGTGAGTGGTGAAATCCTCCCAGCGTCCCCAGCGTGCACACCACCGGTCTTCAATTTCCACGACCACACCTGCCACATGCTCGGAAACCCTCGTCCTGCCGGGAAGTCCTGCCACAGCTAAGTACACAATGGGGGTTCTCATCCCTGTGTCTCGGGCTCAAGCTCACGACCCTGAGATCAAGACCCGAGTGGACATCAGGGGTCGCCGCTGGACCGCCTGCCCCGCCCGGGCGCCCCTCCGTCCCCCTTTCTCAATGACGAGTCCCGCATCACCTAGAAGAGCAAGTCACACGACGGAGACCTTGGCCTCGAAGTGAGGGAGTCCCACCGCTCCTGCTCCTCTCGGTCCCTTATCTAACGCCTGCCACTCCGCCCTGTCCCGCAGCAAAGTCTGTGTCCCTGCAGCCAGCACCTTCCTGTGTTCTGGACTAAGGATCTGTGCTCCCTACATTCCCTCAGAGGCCAGCTACGTCAGCATGGGTTCACCGCGTTATGCTACGACTGACGTCAGCGTGCAATTCACGACCATCCCTTCTATTCCATCTGCAACCCTCTCGCTGATGCGCACGACGCCGTCACAGACTTAGTCTCACAGATACCTTTATACTTAACGTTAGTCCAGGAGACAGCTCTTCAGGAAACGTTAAGGAAAATGTTTCTCTGCCGGAGAGGCCCAAGGACTCTGCGTTTTCTCCCGGAAGGAACTGAAGTGGAACTATGCCGATTCCAATCAAATGATCTTTGTGAATCTTTTCATAACTTTCAGCCAAAACAGCTTTCACGCCCTGTAATAAATGTGCATTTTACTTCTTCCAACCATTTCTTGAAAGTTGCTTTTCTGGGCCATTTTGAAGGGAAAAAATTCTACTTGTGGCCTTTCGATAAAGCTTCTTAACCTCACAGCACATGCTAGAGGTCAGTGCCGCATCAGAGCATGCACAGATCACTCTTCTGTATTTGCAGGTGGCTCCCTGACTTCTGTCCCCCCGAGGCTCGGGGGCGGGGTGCCCCGGTGCTCACTCACTCTCTCTCGCCCTCAGACTGCCACTAAATACAGAAATAAAGGAGGACGCCCCAAGGCGGCAGAGGAAACAGGAGGTGTGGATTCTACAAATACTTAGAGGATGAGGGACCTTGAGCAGACAACGTCCAACTACAGAAACCACAGACTCCATCTACAGCCAGACACGAGCGAGGCTTGGGTCAGTTTGTGACGATAAGATCCTGTTCTCTGCAGAAAACCAGCCAGAGGCTCTGGGCCCAGCTTCTCCACTTTCCTACCATTCTCCTAAGGAGCTCTTGGACCTCCTCCAGCCACATCTTCCTCCTTGCTGCCGCCCTAAAATTTCAGTGTCACAAACATGTACTGTGTGTCTATTTCAGTATTACGTCTACACCTGTCCTTTATCCATAAAAACAGTATGATTTTTTTAACACCCAGGAATCAGTTCTCACCCCAGTGAGCGCCATCACCTGACGCGGATGGATGCCCTAGACCGCCGGGCCCCGGGCCCTGTGTGGGCAGGGAATCGGGCAAGACGTGAGAGTGTGCACCTGCACATACTGACCCACAGGGCTCGCCCAGTGAAGCAGGCAGGTGGTCGTCCAGCCATCCATGGTAAGGCCCATCACCCAACAAAAGCCAGGCAACACCCCTTGGCTTATGAGCAGCGCTCAATGTCTAACCAAACAGACAGCCTAGGGTCAAATATAGGCAAAGCCTCCAACGTTAAAAACAAAGAAAAAACATCAGAAAAAAATGGAACCTGAATCTGTAACTAATGTTCACAAAAGTGATAATATCTCAGCAAGATAAGAGAAACTGGCTTATTGCTACAACTCCTTCGAGTATTTACATGCTTAGTGGGGAGACAAAAGATTCAAGAATGACGTGCAGGGATCCCCGGGTAGTTCAGCTGTTTAGCACCACCTTCAGCTCAGGGCATGATCCTAGGGTCCCGGGATAGAGTCCCGCATCGAGCTCCCTGCATGGAGCCTGCTTCTCCCTCTGCCTCTCTCATGAATAAATAAAATCTTAAAAAAAAAAAAAAAAAAAAAAAGAATGACGTGTGCACGATTACGTGATCTGACCGCCTGGCATGGCTGCCTCTTTCCGGCCACGGCTGCTCTGAGGGGCGTGAGTGAGCCTGGGAGGAGAGCAGGAGAGCCCTGGTCCTGAGGATGTCTCCAGGCACCCCCGCCCCACCGCCTGCACTTCAGCAAAGGCATGGGTGCACGAGAAATGCCCTACCTCCAGGTGGCCAGGCTCTGTCATCTCCTGGGGAAGCCTGGCCCCTCAGCCCACCTGGGACTCTGTGAACCCCCGACTGGGGAGCAAGTACAACTCTCAGTGGACCTGAACGATCAGCATTACGGAGCGTCAGTTCCAGACAGGCCTCCTTTCCCTGCACCGTGCTGACGTCCTCAAGAAACACTGATGTAGAGTCAACCTGATTCACCAATACGAGTTCCAAATAAGCATAAAAAAATCCAAATGAGCAAAACAAACTCTGAGAAGATGTTACTCGCAAAAGAGAACGTTTAAAACTCAAGTTTAACGCCGGGACACCTGCACCCCGATGTTTCTAGCAGCAATGTCCACAATAGCCAAACTGTGGAAGGAGCCTCGGTGTCCATCGAAAGATGAATGGATAAAGAAGATGTGGTTTATGTGTACAATGGAATATTCCTCAGCCATTAGAAACGACAAATACCCACCTTTTGCTTCGACGTGGATGGAACTGGAGGGTATTATGCTGAGTGAAGTAAGTCAATCAGAGAAGGACAAACAGTGTATGTTCTCATTCATTTGGGGAATATAAATAATAGTGAAAGTGAATATAAGGGAAGGAGAAGAAATGTGTGGGAAATACAGAAAGGGAGACAGAACATAAAGACTCCCAACTCTGGGAAAAGAACTAGGGGTGGTGGAAGGGGAGGAGGGCGGGGGGTGGGGGTGAGTGGTGACGGGCACTGAGAGGGACACTTGTCGGGATGAGCACCGGGTGTTATTCTGTATGTTGGTAAATTGAACACTAATAAAAAATTAATTAAAAAAAAAACAAAAAACAAAAAACAAAAAAACAAAAAAAAAAACTCAAGTTTAAGAAGATAAAAGCGAAGCATCAGTACCAGCAGATACGGTCCTTTGGCAGCCCAGTCTCTGGAGTTCCCGGAACCGTATTTTTTTCCTGCTAAAATGATCAGCGGGACACCGTCCTTCTGGTACAGCTCTGCAGCCTCAAACACATCTAGCTGTGGATGGAAAACAAACACAAGCACCTTCAGTTCGCTCTGGGGTCCAGGTGGCAACTGCCTAAATGCTCGTGTGCAAACTTACCGTCTGTCCTGACGGGAAATGAATTGTTTTGGGAGCTGGTTTCCCAAGGAACTTATTAAACAGCTTGATGTTCGCAAACGTGCCTCTGGTCATCACGGCATCATTGCCTCTGCGGGCCCCATAGGAGTTGAACTCACGAGGAGTAAGGCTGCAAGGAAGTCATGAAGCCAGTTTCATTTCAGATGGAAAACCATCATGCATTACTGGATCATAAAACTTACTCAGAAACACTTTTTACTGCAGAAAATTTCAAGCATATACAAATGTGGAGAAAACACAACAGCCAACACCTGGCTGCCTGTCATCATCGAGCTGTGGCCGTGGAATCCTGTTTCTTCTATAATTATCCCCTAGCAGGTGATTTTGAAGGAAACTCAGATAACATATTTTAACCGTACAAATCTCTATTTCTCTAAAATATACGAAGTCTTAAATACTATCTTGATACCACCCCCCCCCCAAAAAAAACACAATTTCTTCCTATCACGTGGCCAGTCAATATTTCAAATGCCTCCCAATCTGAAATCAGTCATTTCTCCACCTCTGGTTGCTCGAGCAGCTTTCCTGCTGCCTGAGAACAGACACTCCCAGGAAACACCTCCCAGGTCAAAATGCCCTAAAGGCAACATTATCCACCCCTTTCCAGAAATTCACCTTGTGCTATTTGGCTTTTACTAAAAACCCACACAACACTAGGATGGTAATAGCTTTTCTTTGGAAAAGTAAAACTCTCTTTTAGATCATTCAGTCAGTGCAAACAAGTACGAATGCAGGTCTTTCTTTTTAAAAATGCCATGTAAGGGCCCCCCCGGGGGCGCAGGGGTTGAGCGCCTGCCTTCAGCTCAGGGCGTGATCCTGGAGTCCTGGGATCGAATCCCGCGTCGGGCTCCCTGCAGGGACCCTGCTTCTACTTCTCCCTCTGCCTGTGTCTCTCGTGAATAAATAAAATCTTTAAAAAAACAAACAAAAAAAACCAAAAAACAAAAAACCATACAGTAGTCACATATTTGAGAAAAGCAGGGACGTTTTTTGGTGGATGTTATGTCATAATTATGACCAAGATAGAAATCATAAACAAAAAATATTTAAGAACCTATTTCTCAGTACTACAAATAAAAGCCATGCATGTAACAGATTCATTTTTATCAAGTTCTATCAAATGGAATTGCTATTTGCAACTTCTACCAAAAAGTGTTTAATTCATACCAAGCTACAGTTAACCAGAGGAAAAAATTCAAACACAAACTTCACGACAGCACTGATGAGACTGTAAGCAGAGCCACAGGCATGAGGATGTGTGCGACCACGTTACAGGGTACAGATTTTTTACATGATATTTTGATGAAAAGTCATCACTCGAACAGCTCTAGCATCTAACGCAGCGGTGTAGAAAATTCTGCTCTTTGCAAAAAACTTTGTCTTGATAACAGAGCAACTCCACATCATAAATCGTGTAGAAATGAGATAAAATCTTCCTAGGGTTACACTGCCATCTCCCACTACAATGACATTTACGTCCTCTTCTATTATTCTTGTAAAACTTTAAGCTCAATGGGCAGAAACTCATGGTCTTCTGATTTGATACAGATGAAGCCCAGGCTCACGCACACGTATTACGGTCCACAAAACACACATTTAAATTTTGGACTCCAAGGATGGGGGAGCCGTTAGGCTTCATCTGGCTGGGGTCAAACAAAGCTGACTGTTCAATAAGGTAGTATTAAAAAAAAAAAATCTCACTTCCAATCAATTGTTCAGTTTGCTGCAAGGGCTCAATCTAAAGGAGCAAATTCAATTTCTAAAGTTATAAGGAAACGCAGCTACGACGGGAACCCCAGTTAGCGTTCAGGTCAAAGAGCGGTGATCAGACACCTGTGACGGTGGCCTACGCAGCGGAACTCCGAACTACACGGGCGCGCGGGCACCAACCCCACACACAGTCGAACATCTGCGTGTGACTTTCCACTCCCAAACACTTACTACCCTCCTGTTGACCAGACTACCCTTACCTATGACACCTCTTCTGGGTCACACGTTTTGACCTCTGTTCCTACAAGTCAGCAGAGAATGAAAACGCACAAGGAACAAACACACTTACAGGCCTGGACTGCGTTTATCAAAACCGACTTGAGTCTGTGCAGGTCCACACGGTTCCGACTCACACGGGCCCGGGGCCGCACACCTACCCTCTGTTTGTCAAGTACTTGGCAGCAGCACTGCTCCTGGCGATGCTCCCTGCAGGCGATATGTGGTCGGTGGTGACCGAGTCTCCCAGGTACAGCAGGACGTGGGCATTCTCAATAGGCCGCAGGGCAACTGGCTCTTTGGTCTAAAAGGTAAAAACAGTTAAAGGCATTTACTTCTCACGAGGGTTTTTTAGTTCATAACAACCTTGAAAAGATCAACGCATAAAACTATACTTACAAGCTTATCAAAAAACGAAGGACATCTGATATAAGTGGACTTTAAGTCCCATGGAAACAAAACTGAATCCGGTGCTTCTAAGGAATTCCACCGCTTATTTCCCATCTGTGAATTTGATTTTGGTTGGTGAACAAAACGAAAAGATAAAATGGAGTCAGAAAACAGAGGCTCATAAAAATGTTGGAGGGAATTAAAAAGGCCTTATTACTCACTGGGAAAGGAAGCTAAGATCTAGATGTAATGTTCTAGAACATTACAGCTTTTTGGGTAGAATGAATGAAGATTTACTCATCAAATTCCGACACAGTGGATTTTCACAAATACCCCAAGATTAAGTTTTAATATAAAACTTTAAAGAATCCAAAACAAGGGTCAAGGATTTAAAAAGAGCTACCCGTGCAGCTAAGAACAGACTGCGTGGTCGCGCGTGCGGTGATCTTTAGGAACACGGCTAGGGGATAACCCTCTGCTTCTTTCAACATGCATGTCCCCCACACGGCATTGGTCCTGCCTGCAAACCACACGGGAGGTCTCACCACTGCCCCACACCGCCACCACGACCAGCAGCCTCCCCGCACGCTGGGCAACCCATCCTGCCCAGCTCTGGGTCTGTCCTCCTGTTTATTTAAGTTAAAGTAGGCTCTGCACCCTAGGTGGGGCTTGAACTCACCACCCTGAGAATAAGAGTCCCACGCGCCCCTGCTTCTGTTCAGCCCCCTCCTGCCACGTCCTCCACAGGACCGAGCAGTCCTGACACACGCTCCTTTGTCCACAACCTCGCGGAGGCTTCTGTCACTTCCTCAAGGACTCCATGTAACCAACAGCCCAACGCCTGGTCTGTAACCTCGTCCTCAGCACCTCCCGCCAGGGCCCTAACTTCCTGTGCACTTGCCGCCTGGGCGCCCTCATCAGGGCTCCCCGAGGCCTTTCCCGGTGGCTCTGCACTTGGTCCAGGCACACGGAAACGCCTCCTCCAAAGCCCTACTCAAGACACGTCCTGCTGTTGACCACCTACGACCACCTGCGATCTACGGCTCAGATTCTGGTCAATCTGCACGTTTCCACAGCACCTCTCACTTCTTAACATATTGGGCAATTTTCCTCATAATCTGTTTACAGTTCACTGCCTGCCTCTCTGGGTGAGAATTCTGTGCCGTGCTCCTGGATATATTCAAAACATCCAGAAGGATGCCAGAAGGGTGCCTGGCACATAGTAGGAGCCCAATAGTGTCTGCTCGGTGAATACCTCTTCTCTCAGGGCTTTGTCAGTGTGAACACATGCATTTGCGTGTAGGTGCACACAACCTCTCTGGGAAGATGTGTGAGCAAGTGACGCCTGCCTGCCTCTGAGGGGCGGGAGGGACACTCCACTGCTTCCTCTCGCATCTTTTGAACCTGAACCATCTGAATGGGAAGAGAGACGGGCAGCTCCTGTGAATCCTGCCCGTATCCACGATGCCTGCCATCCACTTCTAAAAAGCAAAGATCAGTGCTAACACTCTAAGCTGTTCTCCCAGATACCAGGTTCCAAATACAAAATGATTATCACTTATTAAAAACCATGTTCAAAATAATGTGATTTCAATTTTTATTAAATTCAAAAAGACACAAGAAAGAAACACCTCCGTTCATTAAACTATTTAAGAAACAAGTGAGCTGGGGATCCCTGGGTGGCTCAGCGGTTTAGCGCCTGCCTTTGGCCCGGGGCGCGATCCTGGGGTCCCGGGATCGAGTCCCGCATCTGGCTCCCAGCATGGAGCCTGCTTCTCCCTCCTCCTGTGTCTCTGCCTCTCTCTCTCCTTCTATGTCTATCATAAATAAATCTTAAAAAAAAAAAAGAAAGAAACAAGTGAGCCTCTAACCTCCATCTTCTCTTTCAGAGCTTTAAACATGGACAGTACAACCCGCTCTTCCTCCATCTGATGGACCTCCTCTCGGCTGGGCCAGATGTCCTGCAGGTAAATGCTCCTGCCAGTAGGGTCTGTGCCTGGAGAGAACACGGTAACACGGGAACATCAACGTTAGTATAAAAAATAATTCTCTGGGGGCATCTGGCTGGCTCAGTGGGCTGAGTGTCTGCCTCTGGCCCAGGGCATGATCTCACAGTCGGGGGATCGAGCTCGACGTTGGGCTCCCAGCTCAGCAGGGAGTCTGCTCTCTAAAATAAATAAATCTTAAAAACAAAAAAATAGTAATTCCTTAAAGCTGTTCAGATATTTTCAGAGACCTATCCCAGAAACCAAGTAAATCACTCAACACAGGAGTGCTTCAGGCATAAGCAGCTCAAAAAACTAGGTAGTTGTGCATTTTATACTCTTCCTCTGAATACAGAGATGAGTGACTGCATGACAGGATTTCCTGAAATACTTCACAGAGTACATGGTCTCGGAAGTGTCCCAGTTTGCAAAAAGCGTGTGCAGTTATGTCTATATACGTGCAAAGGAAGAGATACCTAGAGGCTCCGTCTGGAAGTCTATATTCACCGTGCCCGCTATGGCATACGCTACCACCAAGGGTGGAGAGGCAAGATAATTGGCACGAACACAATCACAAAGCCGGCCTTCAAAATTTTTGTTTCCAGATAAAACTCCACAAGTAACCAAATCGCCCTGAAAAATATACACAAATATATATATTCAATTCAAGAGATGGTGCAAATTCAGGTAATCATACACGTGCAATCTCAAATATTACATGTCTGAGACCAAGATAACCGAAAAAGCACATAGAGAAATATCAAAGCCTCTAAATACTAATTTGCTACCTCATTAAAGGGTTATTTCAAGGATCTAAAAATGATTCTTTCAATTATTTTAAGATCCAGTCTTCCCAACAGGTGCAAGGACTACAGGACTATAAATACATCAGTACGTACTTTCTATAATGTAACAATAGAACATGGTGAAGGAAACCCCTTCAGATGCGTCACTGATCCACACATTTTTACCTGTTTTACTGCATTTAAAACGGCTTCTGGCAAGGGTGCTGTATTCCCCACACATGTTGAGCATCCATAGCCGACAATTTCGAATCTGTATTTGAAAAAACAAACCTGAGTAAACGGAAGGCCGTAACAGCTGTAAAGGAAGGGCAGGTCTCATCTTTCACTCCCGTCCCGGTCATGAGGCTACCGGACACGCGGATTAACCCTTGTCAGTAGGTCTGGCTGTCAGGCTGGCTGTCTGTCCTGGGCGCAAGAACTCAGACACTTAGAGCATCCCCGAGGTAGATGTGCTTGTCTAACCACGACACGAAACCTGCACGACGCACAGGGCACTGGCCAAACGTGACTCGCGGGGGCTCTAAGACGCCCACTGGAACACCAATACCGCTGCTTGCAGGGGGCGTAAGCTGGCTGGACAGTGCAGCAAGGCCTTGGCAGGGACCCTGTAGCCAGGAACGCCGAACTGAGGAAATCTCTTAATTCTTGACCAACCCAAACACAAAAATACCTGCTAAAAAATGCCAGGCGTAATCCTCAAAAAAAGCTGCTCTTCTAAAAGCAAAAAAATGTTTTAATTTGCCAATCTTGCAAAAGAACTGATGATTTGTGTAAAGTAAAACAGTTTTCAAAGTACACAGCCGAAATCAATTATTTTTTCTGAGTCTGTGAGAAACGGGAAAGTTATTTTCTACAAAGTTCAGGGATAACTTAACTCATGCTTGACAGACCCAATAACCTCACAAAACATCAATTAAGACAGTTCTCTCCATTAATGACGCTGCCTGTAACATGTCACTCTTTCTGAAAACTGACCTCCACAAGCCCAAGATAACGTACTCCCTGTGCCGCCCCGCGTCCGCATCTGTCTTTACATCCGCGTCCTAGAGACCAGCCCTGCGGCGGCTCCTTGAATCTGCCTGCTCCCCACCTGCCCCATCTGCTGAGGGAGGGGCCTCAGACTGCGTGGTAAGCGCAAGGTACCAAAGCCTATTTTTCCCGACTTCTCTTTGCCCATGAAAGGCTCTGAGAGCGGCTTCGATCACTGAGGGATCTGCAGGTCCACACGCACAGCAGCGACCTAGCAGTGACCGCCACTCACCCGAGCTTACTGAGATACGGTAACACTCCGCTGGAACTGAGGTAATGTGTAACCATCCCGCTGCCTGGAGATAGACTTGTTCTTATGTACGGTTTCACATGCAGCCCAGCGTCCACGGCTTTTTTAGCCAGAAGACCTGCAGGGTAAACAATGATGCATTAGGGCAGCGCCCAGCAGGTCAGTCTGCAACTCATTAAGGGTCGAAGTCCAAACGCATGAATTTGCTGTTGTTACCGTGTCCATTTTACTCTATAAATTGGTTTCATTTAAAATAAAAAATTATACTGATATACCAGCCTTTACACTGTGTATTCAAGTACAGCCCGAAGCCACAGCATCATGAACACATGGAAAAAAAAGGATATATAATAATATTACGCACACACAACACGTATCACTAACTGAGCCACCAGGCCATCGTAATAAACAGCACTTGCTACACAAGACTTTATACAATTATCGACTGTGCTACGTACATACAACACACTGTGTTCTGTCTTTTACGACCCTTGTCAACAATCTTTTACTTCCTTCTGTTCTCAGTGGACTGTCCCGCACGGCTGTGGTCACCCATCAAGACACTTGCTAATTAACTCTACTCTAGATTAACAGAAACAGCAATAATGACCTAAAACTAACAGACATGTAAATAAAAAGAACTTACCTTCTGTGTAATAAAAACACAAGAACATAAAATCAAACCTCAAGCTCCGTTAGACCCAATTAGAATCTCAGGAAGTCGCCGATATCAAACACGATCCCAATACCCATGGGTAATCTAGGAAGGGGACTTTGGAAAGGGACAGCCTACCTGCGGCGAGCATGACGGACGGGTTACAGTTATTGGTACAGCTGGTGACCGCGGCCAGGACCACAGACCCGTGAGACAGCGTGTACTCATTTCCTTCGTAACGAATAGAGACGTAATCCTTCTGCTTCTCAGCGGCAATCTGGAACCCTTTAAATCCCACCTACGCAAACGTACACAGAAACACAAATAGTCTGGGTACGAATAGAAAAACACACCAGCAGAAAGTACAGCAGACCCGACAGGTGGTTTCACGCTTGGAGCGTGGACTCGGATGATGGGGAAGGCGCGAGACACCTGCAGCCAGACCTCCACTGGAGCCGGACTCCGGGCCATCGCAACAGGAGTCTGTGGCAGGCCTAACTACAGGGATCCGTCTCTCACACTGCGGCTCCCCGTGCCTTCCTACTACCCATTCTCGGTACTCGGACACGGCCCTGACGGCTGGATTTACAGGATGCTTGGGCGGAGTGCGTGCAGAACACGTGACGGAGATCGACCAGGAGCCGGGAACCGCGACGCCCACCATCCTGCGTCACACTGCACAGCTGTGATGTGCTCCACACTAGCACAGCAGCGGCACCCACAAAAATTAAGAAATTATAAAAAGGAAGGCTCCAGAAAGAGCACCAGATACAAGTTCTCAGAACAGGCAGTGTTAGCAATTCTCAGAAGTACAGACACTGAAAGTCAGAGGCCGCGTGCTATCCAGGTACAGTCACCAGACCTCATGGGAGCGAGAACCCAGTGTAGCACGTTTCACCCAAGGGGCCACAGACTCCAAGAACAGTGCTTCGCGTGACGATGCACACTGCACCGTGCAGGCCGTCCCCCACAGGAGCGCCACAGCCATACACACCACTCAGCACCAACATCAGGACTGTGCGACGGACACGTATCACATCTGACCCTCACCGTGGGTGCGGGCACAAGCTCACCAATGACTGACCAACTACAGACAGGAAGGCACCGGCAGCTGCTGGAGTGCGCTCACACGTGTGAACACAGCAGCAGCCTGAGTGCAGGCCCCCCTGCGGGTCCCCGCCACTCGGCAAAGAAGCACCTGGGCCCTCGCCACTCGGCACAAGGAATACTGACAAAGGTGGTGGCGCAGTAACCTGCCTTTTCATTCAAGCAAGCTTGGAAGTCACGCTTCATGTCCGTCACAGCAACTCTATCCTGAGGTCTCTTTGGACCACTGACAGATGGAACTATTGAATTCAGATGAATCCGGATCACCTAGGAAACAACAGGAAAGAGATAAAGAATCAGAATTTGTCAGGCAGAGACAGCAATTTAGCACTACTTCCTGAAGCAGAGTACAGCCACATTTGTTGTAATGGGGATATGCACACCCCCAGAAATACAGATTTTAAAACAATCTTGATTAATTTATGAAACAGAACATACAAACATTTGCTAAAAGAGCAGATCAGTGTGCGCACTGCCCCACACCAACCACACTGCCCACACAGAATACTCTGTTGCTCCGATTTCTCTTCCCTGTTGTCACAGATGCCCGACGACACAGCAGATGCCTGTGCCAGCTATCAGCCTTCTGTCCCTGGGCTCCAAATTCACCCTTCCCTGCTTTGTGACAACGGAGGGGGCCTGCATGGCGCGAAGTCTGGTCAACACAGGGTGCTGGAAGGACAGAGGACTTTTCTCTTCCTGGTTCCAGAGTGTCTAGCTGGCCAGGCTCCGGCAAGACCTTACTTTCATTCCTTGGCTAAAAAAATGTTATGTTCTTAAAACCCAAACTCCCAACTAGGTTTCTGTGCATTCCTTCTGATGTTTCTACCATTTTCCTCTGTCCGTTTTATGTATAATCAGTTCAAATCAAGTTTCTATCCACTGTGGCCTTCACCAATATTTAACAGTGCCGTCCACCCTGACCGATTATAACTGCCACACCTGCTGTACATGTGCTTTCACTTCATGGATCCAGGTGATCCCTGTCTTTACGTATTTAATGAGACTGTCTTGAAGTCAATATCCTAATGGGTTTTAGTTTTCTTAAATCTTGTCAGATCCTTAAGAAACAAGTTTCTTTCTTTTTATTATACAATGCAAGATTTTTCCTTTTTCTTATTCTTTCCCTTTATGTCTTTTTTAAAGAAATGGACAAAGCACTAAAATAAACAGCTGAAAGGGATCAGAAAACAATGAGTAAAGCTAACAGATCTGCCCAAAGTTCACACAAATTCAGTTCCAGTGGGTGCTACACTGGCCTTCACTACGCCTAGGTGGACCTGTTGATCCACCTAACACATCTGCAACGTGCCGGCCACTGCTCTCGGGGCTGGAGGTGCAGAACTAAACACAGGGACAAAGCTCCTCTCCTGTGCACCTTGCTTGCATTCTGGTGGGGGGAAGAGGCAAACACATATAGAAATTAACAGATTTCAGGCAGGGACACATGCTGTGAAGAAAAATAAAGCTGGGTGAAAAAATGGATTTCTACCCAAGAAAATAGCTTAACAGTTAACCAGACCTACACCACCAAATGTGTTTTAGATGCTTACCATAACTCTTAGAAGAAAAGGAATGTCATTAAAATTCAAACTTCCCTGAAAATGAGTTTTACTTCAGTATAAATACCCAACAGATGGGAAACACTGGCCAGGTTATAAAATACCTTTAATATTTAAGGTCACACAACTGTAAATCCCTTTCATAATGATTTTTTTTAAAGATTTCATTTATTCATTCATGAGAGACACAGAGAGAGAGAGAGAGAGAGAGAGAGAGAGAGAGAGAGAGAGGCAGAGACCCAGGCAGAGTTCTCGGAGAAGCAGGCTCCATGCAGGGAGCCCGACGTGGGACTCGATCCCGGGTCTCCAGGCTCACACCCCAGGCTGCAGGCGGCGCTAAACTGCTGCGCCACCGGGGCTGCCCTTCCATAATGATTTTGACAGCATGCAGACGCTAACCAGAGGCAGATGTTACCAGAATGGACAGGTACAGAGCACATCATGGTGCTCTTATCATAAAGCAGAAAAAGATTAGAGTTAGAGACTAAAAGTCAATTTTGTATTTTAAATATTAAAAATTTAGATTAATAAAATGGAAAATTCACTAACAGAAATCTACATAAACTTAATGAGTAAAATCTAAGCAGAGTCACAAATAATATTAATTGATAAATACTAACGATGGTGGACATTTATTGAGCAGTTTCTGGGTGCCTGAAACCATTCTAACACCTCTATCTAACGTATTTAACCCATTCAGAACAGCCTCTCGTTTCAGAGCCGAGCAAATGGAGGCAGAGAGGCTCAAGTGGCCACAGCTGCATGGCTGCTGGCATCCAGACCCAGGTGGTTGGGTGACCAGGGGGCTGCTCCTCAAGTACCTGGGAGTACGCGGGTTCTCCTGAATTATCCTGATCGTGTCGAAACAATTTCACAGCTTTAAGGTATGTTTCCACTGACTTGAGTTTGGCTTTGTCAAAACCTAAAAAGAAGATTAATAACAAAAACACAGTAAGAAATTTTGAACTCCTAAGGGTGAGGGTGCTGAATTCCAACGAGCAAGACACAGACACTGCACATTACTAAGTACTCAGAATAGCTTTATAAATTACTTCTTGATATTGCTCAAGAGTAGTAAGTTTTACCCTTCATGACACTTGATCAAATACATACTAGCCTCCCCTTTAGAAGTTACTCAACGACAAGATGAAGAATGCTGAGCCAGTTCTATAAAACTCACAAAACTCACTTATCTTCTGCTAGTTTGCAGAAGATAAATCAATAAGCTCGCATACGATAAATTATCACCCATCATAAAGGACATTCATTACTTTTTAATATCAATATAATAACCAAAATGAAACTTAGGGGTAGTTTCATGAGCAGAAAGGGGTGGATGAGATCTTCCAGAAGGTAAAAGAACCTACATGTTAACTACGGGTAGTTCTCTGCAAGCCTCAAGGAAGCACGTGGTGGCGGCTGACTGTATTTCCCAGCGACTGACCCTGAGCTGTGTGTTCTTCTGACAACGTGACAATGCCATCCCTCAGTCAAGAGGCACAATCGACCCCTCGGACCCAAGCAATGTAATTCCTGGCTGGCTGGCGCTCTGTCTCCCAGGTCACCCGCCCTGAAAGTCCACGTGGGAGTTGGGATGGACAGTCCCAGCGAGGCACCTGCTGAGGGGTGAGCGACCCTCGGGACCCAGGCTTCACAGAGCAGAGACCAGCTGTGCTAGCTGTGCCACCTCCACTACTGCCCGTGGAAACCACGTCATAATGATCATTGCTGTTTTAAGCCACTGAGTTTTAGGGTAATTTGTTACAGAGCAATAGATCATCAAGACACAAGTCATATTAACACGCAAGGGAGAAGGCACCTCCGCCACTTCTCTCAAATGTCCTACCGGCCCAATCCCCTTTATAAAAAGCTCTGCATTCAATGAGAACCGTTCCCTCCAATGTTCCAAACGACCACTGTCCATTTTGCCATTTGACCTATTAACTTATAAAAGCTGCTGCCCCAGTGAAGAGTACTAGAACACACCCCCTGAATGTACTTATGATCAGAGATTAGCTCAGCAATGGTCTCTTACAAAAGGCAAGTGGGTCGCATGAGGAGGAGGCAGGGGCACATTCTGGTCTTACAGGTACTGGCTACATTAAGTCGTCCATACGAGGGGGTCAAACCTCCTGTGAATCAGGCCACAAAAAATATCTGGAACCCGTAATCCTACGCTGCTCTTCGGAAAATTATGTTACTCTCTAGACAGAGCACTGGTCCCCAGCCTCTCGTGTCAGATGGCTCCTCTACTCCTGTTACAGGGACAGCCGTGAGGACGCGCGAGCCCGCCTCCCAAGAAACTGCAGCCCTGATCGCTACGGTGTGGCAGCCATCCGTCCTGGAAGAAGTGAGGCCAAGCCCAGCAGCTGCACTAATTCCTTCAAATCACTATAAATGGGTCACACGGGAGGGATGAGGTTTAAAGGGCACAACACTCTAAAGACACCTGAGGCAGTTCATGTGAGAGCCACTATTTCAAAATAAGATAACTTCCTGAACATTGAATACCATGCACGAGGTAGTTGTTTATTCAGACAGACACACTGGACGTGTAACACAGTTACCCTAATGATCTTTCATCTTCTTACCTGTATGTTCTAAATGTTTTAAAGTCACATTGTCAACAGGGAAAAAGCTGAGGATAGCACCATATTCTGGACACATGTTTGCTATTGTGGTCCGATCCACTATAGATAACTGTGAAACTCCACTTCCAAAAAACTCAACAAACTTTCCAGCCACTCCTACTTGCCTGAGGTGCTATATAAAGGGATACACAGAAACGCACACAAAATTAGTAAGATTGGCATGGAATCTCTGAAAAGAACAAACTCTAATTTTTAACCCCTAACAGTGACAACGGATGAAAGAGGTTCCCTGTGGTTCTTATCACACATCAACTCACTCTGGGTTTGCAGGTATGTTAAGACAAACAGTCCACAGAAGACTGGCCCCATGTCACCGTCAGGCAGGGCGGAGACAGCTTACGAGTGAAAATGGCTAGATCCACACGTGAACGTCTCTGACGTCGAGGTGGACCTCAGACCGGACACTGCGTGTTAGTTGGCAGCCTTTCTTCTTTCTTAGCAGACATGAACCAGGGCTGCTTCTAACCACTGATGGCATCTTAAGATTTAATGAAATACTAACATACTCATGAAACTGTGCATTTAATTTAAAAAAGATGTACTGGCTATAAAAACTCTTCAAATTCCAACCCCAGTCCACATATTTACAGCATCACTCCCTCTTGGTTAATGTCATTTAGACAAGATTTCACGTGTCCTTGGAAAGTCACATTTCTGAGTTATTACCAGGTAACCACAACGGCGGCTCGGCGAACCAGAGCTTCCCCCGAGCACGGCCTCCGCCTGGGGCAAGAGAAGCCTAGGGAGGTCACCGAACAAGACTACCCTGAACCTGCGAGGAACACCCAGCCCCAACAGTGCAGAGGCGCTACCGGCCATTTGATCCATTCTTTTGTAAAAGGCTAAGTTGCTTCTTAATACCCAGTTACAGTTCCGAGGATCAGAACAACACTTTAGACTAAAGTTAAGGCTGTTTCAACAAATCCATGAGGTGCCACAATATACGTTTTGAAAACTGATATGGGATTAATCCGTAAAGATCATGAATAGGACAGAACCTCAGGAGGAAAAACATTTATTAAATGTAAACTTCATGATAGATTTAATGTTTGTACCAATATGCCACATTTTTAAAATAAACCTGTGATCTTGTTATAAAAAAGTATAGCCGGGGGTCTAAAACGTTGCATTAATTTTCAGGTCATCCAAAGGAAAGTACAGAGTTCTCTGAAAACATACTCCTTTCCTTTAGAACAACCCTGCAATTCTCAATTTAACTTCTGAATCTTCCAGCACCATACACAGGATCAATCACTTCTGCAAGGCGTCAATGTGTTCTCATTTAGGGAAGAGGGTCCGTACTAAATGCTGACCGGGCGGCTGGACCATTTCTTTCTCTGCAGAGAATCTGGAGAGTCTTCGGATCAATAATCTAACCAAGGTAGAGACTCCAGAATTCAAGCTGGAGGTGCAGGTGGGATATTGCCCACTCTCGTTTATTTAACAAAATGGACTTACTCCTATTTAAAGAGTTAGTGAAAACCAGAAATTTAGGAGAGTTACAAATTACGGTTCACTAAGAAACTCTAGCATACATGTATTAAATGTATACAACCAATGTTTTAAAAATTCAGAAAAGTTTTTATATAATCCGTTAAAGTGTTAAAACAGCCAAATAGAAAATCTTGACACTTCCACATTTCTAACAGTCCGTTATTTTCCAGTGAATGGCTTTTAGAGGGCAAACGATTAGTTATTAAAGGAGACGCACTTTTCCTAAACATGATTCTCTAATCACGCGGTCAACAGGCATAAAGGCTGGGAGCCCAGGCTCGTCCTGGTGCACCCCCAGTGCTCAGCCAGGTGACCCTCAGCCAAGGCATAGAGCCTGACGGTGCCTGTTTTCTCGGAACTGAAATGGGGGTGGTCACGGGAGCACTCTTCCAGGCTCGTACTGAGGACTGAATGAGTTAACAGGTCAAGGGACCACCACCCACAGGCGTGTCTGTACTTACTAGCACCCAGGGAGGGTTCTGCGTGTGCGGCCACTCCAGTGATGGTCACTACGGGGCCACAGCCAAGAAGGCCAGAGCACAGAGCACACAGCGCGGACCCGAACCTCGCCCTCGAGGGGCCCCGTACTTAACGTCCACTACGTCACACGATTGGCACAATTACCTTTGTAATGCCAAGCACGACATCTATGGATGTGACAAAAGGGTTTGACGAGCCGCTCAACTCACATCCAACCACCTCCGGGAGAGTGAGAGAAACTGGCAGACCAAGCATTACTGCTTCGGTTTCAATGCCTCCAACCCCTGGAGGGACAAAGACAGATGGTGAGCACAGCACATTTAAAGGTAACGTAGGTTCTCTTGCAACATCAAAATCCCCAAATGCTCCATGAGCCTGTCTTACTGACAAAGACCCCACAGAGCCGCCACACTGCCGCTGTTACTGTGGACGGGGACCCAAGGCTCCTCAGAAGAAGGGCTCCACTCACGGGGTTGAGAAAAACCTGGCGTTTACCTTTCCATTAAATTCAATGAACGTTTAGTATTTATTACACCGAGTACTGTACTGTGCTCAACACACAGATGTGAACAGACCCCAGGACCTGTGAACCTCAAGCAGTTGAGTCTAACAATGAAGACAAGACGGTCAACAACCCGTAGAGAGTACGCGTGTTCCGCCGGAGGGAAGAGCCTGGACCAAGCCAGGGGACGTAACAACACAGCCCACTGGGGAAGCTCCCGACTCTGAGACGAGTGTGCGTGAATGGCCAGAGGCCATGGGCCATCAAGGGCCTGGCCTGGAATGCAAGGGGTGTGGAGTCCTGACGAATGTGGACTCGAGCATGGGAGGAACCACGTCAACTACAGTCGCTCTGTGAACACCCAGGGCACAAGGGGCATCTTGTTGCTGCTTTTCTAGAGGAAGAAACCGCCTTGGAGAGCCTACGAAGACCTGCTACTTACGTTCCTTTAGAACGTTCCTGATGCCAGGTCCCCCCAAAGGAAGTACATTTAGTGGTTTACTTACCCCACCCCAGAATCCCCAAACCATTCACCATGGTTATATGAGAATCTGTGCCAACCACACTGTCTGGGAAGAGGAGGTCGTCTTCTTCAAAAACCATTCTCGACAAATACTCCAAGTTTACTTGATGAGCCATTCCAGTTCCAGGAGGGATTACACCCACGTTCTTAAAAACTCTTGAACTCCACTATATTATGTTTAAATTCAAGAAATCCAAGCATTACTATATCAATGTGTGCTCACAATAAAAACACAAATATTGACACTAAAAATATTTTACTGATGTTCCAAATGATCAAACTTGACAGTATACACAGAGACAAGCATTGAGACTAACTCTAAACATACTCATTTTGCAGATTATTAAGGCAAAATTAAGTCAGAGAGAATTGTTCCAATAGTCCAGATAAGTGGTAGTTTTCAACTGTGCCCTAAGGCCTGGTGGACAGGAAGGGGGACCCAGGCACAGGCCTTCCCAGCAACCTTGAATGGCAGCCACTGAGTCTCATTCTGTTTTATATACTGGGGTTTCCAACAAGATTTTATTTTATTATTTTTTTTTCCAACAAGATTTTATCTGAAGGAAGAAAACGTCCTACTACCACAAAGCATTTAAAAACTACTAATTTTAAAGGGTATAAAAAGTATACTTATCAATATTGTGTGAATTTCAGTGTAAAAATTTCCTCCAGATCATTTGTACCTTGAAAAATTGAAGCCTCTCTCGATTTCTGCCAAATTCTACTTCTTGGTTTTTTAACACTGTTTCAGGTCTAAAAGGAAGAAGGGCCGGCATTAAACGTACGCATCACAGAAAAGACTTATTTCTAAGTATTCATTCTGACGCACACACAAGCACATTGTAAAAATTCCTGGAATGGCAGTTTACTAGACAGACTTCTCGGAATCCTGTTTTCTTCCCACAAGGAAGTTCTGCTTTCAACAGCATGGTAGGCAGCTCTCTCCGGAGCTCCTCCATCCCCAGGCCCCACACTGCACTGAAGCTATCAGGAACACCGTAAACCCCGTCAACGTCCCCCCATCAACGTCCCCTGCCAGAAGAGGGCAGAGTGTGCGCGTCAACATGCACGTGCGCTGCCTCCCGCCTGCGCCGGTGCCAGTTCAGGGGGGCACTGGGCACGGACAGGGCACGAGGCCAACGGTGCAACGTCACTTCGTGTCTAGAAAGATTTGGGCAAAATGCTTGTAGTGGAAAGCACTATTTTACGTACAAGGAGTTTACTTCGTATAGATTATAGGCACGTTTTATGTGCATTACCTAAACTAAGGTAAAAACAATCCACCTCCAAACAGTCAGCACTTGTGCCACTTTTAGGAAGCTATTTTTAATCTAATGGACATTTAAAAAATGGTTTTAAGCTGTTTATTTCACCTGCCAGCTGGTGATCAAGTGCTGACTAGGATGTCAGTATGACTAAAATTATACTGTGTCCTCCAGGGTCCAGACAGTTACAGCTGTTTACATGTCAACTTAAAAAAAAAAAAAAAAAACCCACAAAGATTACTAGACTAATTCATTGCTGAGTGATCCCCTGAAGCCACAGCATATCTCGAGGAGGTTTTCCTCAGGACTCTGGGAGCACGGCTATCTGGAGCCAGCGCGATTACTGTGCCTCTCCACGGCGAGGACCATAGAGAGTGCCCCTCATTTGCTAGCTCAGAACCCCACTTCCAATTGGGCATCAATTTCAAGGGCCAAACGTATACTCTCAACCTCCCACCTTGCCATTTCCTGTTGGGTCCGTAACGGACACGGACGCACCGAAGCACACAGGAGAGGGCCACTATTTTCCTATAGGCGGGGACCACAGTCCAACTCATCCAAATTCTATGTGATTTGAAGTCAAAACTGAGGGGAAATGTTGCACCAGATTGCATTTTTGATTAAAAATAAATCCACGGTATTTGAATCAGTAAGTCTTCTTTTCCGGGAAATTGATTTGTGTGTAAGAAGAGATGTTCATCTCGAATGTGAACATGCACCCTAACAACTGGCACAAGTAGCTGTACCAACTCCTCAGAACAGAATTCTTTCTTGAGCAGATTCACTGCTTCCCCGAGCAGCATCTAGGCAATCGCTTACCTAAGAGGGCTTTTTAGATTACAATATTCTTAACACCAAGCTCTTCATGAAATTGGAAAAAACAAGAAACCTAGTAACAGAAAAGCTAAAGCTATAAATAGAGAATTCACAAAAGAAATGTGAAATAAAAAATTCAGAGTTTAAGATAAAATCCCATTTTTCTATGTGTATTCGTCCAAAAATTAAATATACTTCTAGAAAAATCTTAAAGTTTTCTTCCTAAGGAAATGAAACAGCAGGATTCAGACTTTGTTTAGGATGAAGTCTTAACTGACTTCGTTCAGGAAAGTAGGACACACACGTCTGCAGGTGTGAAGAGGCTACGTCCATCATACGGACCAGGAGGGGACAGAGCACAAATGGGGTTTTTCTAACTGAAAAATAACCTGGCAATGATAAGTATTTTTTAAAAATCCCATACTCAGGCACTGGCTGCAAATGAAAAGGACAAAGAATGGGCGTGTTCTCAATCTGCGAAGACAATTTCCCTGAGTTTCGGCCCGGCTCTCCAGAGTCGCAGGATCCACGGCAGGTAGTCTGGCCTCTGCAGGGAAGCTTCTTAGGCTGCACTCTGAGTGGAGAGAGCTTTCCTGCTTTCTGCAGGTCACCACCTCCAGGATTCGGAGCATTCTGTATTGCACTAGCACGCCAAAAAAGGAAACAGAATAAAGCCATTTAAAAATGACAGAAATTTAGCTTTTCAAAAAGCACACACTTGGCAATGTTATCTGGAACTAGCTAAATGTTGCTCACACGTTAATACAGCATTTAACTCAGGTTTCAAAAGCAAAACTCAGATTACAAAAGAACAAATAGGTAATTTAAACTTATGGAGATGAAAACACAATTCTACGTGCCCAAGGAAATCATTTTCATATACTTCTATGACAACTTAAATAACTTATCAAGCACCTAAATGTTTTTTTTCCCCAGGTAGTAACTTAAAAGCTGCACAGAGCCACAGTGCTGATCTAGAGGGTGAAAGCACCTGTGTGCTGGCACAACTGTGTCTAGGTCCATGTGAAAGAGCACAAGAGAATTTAGGTCTTATCTAGTTTAACCCCAGTCACAGGGACCTTTTAAACACAAGAAATGTATTTCGGCATAAGGAAAAATAGAATTTTTTTAAAGTAAGCACTATGATTTTTTTTTAAAGACCGTATCTATTTATCCATGAGCGTCAGAGAGAGAAGCAGAGACACAGGCAGAGGGAAAAGCAGGCTCCATGCGGGGAGCCCGACACGGGACTCGATCCCGGGACCCCGGGGTCACGCCCTGGGCTGCAGGCAGACGCTCAAACGCGGAGCCTCCCAGGCGCCCGAGAAAGCACTATGATTTTAATCCCCAATTAAAGACATTCATCGCTCCCGTCTTTAGATTCTCTCTCGAAGGCAAGTACGTTAAAAAATAAAAGATACTGAAGATGAATTTACTCCACGGAACAGGTTCTAGGCTCATACATTTCTATCCAAAATGGCAGCAGAGATTAACAAACATGAATGCCATTTTAAATTCAGACTCTGTTAAAAAAATTCATCAATACGTGAATTCCACCAGGTCTTTTAATAGATCAGTGGATCCTAAATGTGGCAGCCTTCACCCAGGCAGGAACTGTCTCTACTCCCTTTGCCCCACCCGGTTGCTGCTGGCTCCTCACACGGCTGCCTTTACAAGTATCTCTATCCTATTAATGTACCATTTACTGAAGTCAATCTGTAAAGAATGGTCAACTGTGAGATCTGTCGGACGGGCAGGGTGGACTCTCCTAGGGTCACCTCCAAGAATCTTCACTGCCTCCCTCATAGCAGCAAAATCCACCATTGCTGGTATTCCACTAAAAAATAAAAAATGGTGAAATTATGGTTTGAATTGTTCTTCCTTACACTCAATTAATATACTTATTCACTCTCATATCTAAAAATATCCCTTTCTAGTTTGCACTCATGTTAGATTATGCACCTGTTTTCCAGAGTTCGACGTCTCCTGGCTTAATGAGAATTAGCCTTGTTACCTGAGAACCTGGGTGCTCGGGGACAGATGTGCCACAAACACAACAGACGACTCTTAGAGGCATGAGAAAACTTTAAGAACTATCTACAGAATTCTCTCCCTGTCTTAAATTTTATGATACCCACTCCCTCCCAGTGCGTTCAACGACCCCAAGCTCTCGACTAGACGAACATGCCTCCAGACACCATGGGACAGACTGGTAAGAGACAGGAGTTTGCAGGGAAGACGCAATCGCAACCACAGAACAGCATCCTACGTACTGTAGCAGCAGCATGCACAGGGCATAAGCAACAGTGGCATACAAACCAGATTTTGGTGGGTGGGTGAGAGGGATGCTCTATTTATCTAGCTAACTCTCCTACAGCCCCTTCAAAACTCAGTTAAAGTTAACTCTCCCCACAGTCCATTCCTGGACACTAAGATCAGGCTACGTGGTTCAGGCGATGGTTTGGATTTTATTCTAAGTGTGATGGATGCCCCCTGGCGTACAGGGGAACGGCAAGGCCCTGGCTGACAGTCTGAATTAAGTCACGTGATCTGCTGTGAAAAGACAACTACAGATGGTCAGTGTGCAAGCAGGGGAACCAGCTAGAGACTCTAACAGCAGCAGTCAAGCGGGGAGAGCGCAGGACTAGCACCGGGGTGGCGGTGCAGATGGTAAGAGGTGCCTGGGCTCAGGACACGTGTCAAGGTCAAGTCCTCAGAGCTTGCCGACAGACTGGATGAGGTGGGAAGGAAAGAAGGGAGTCACGAGTCACGACTAATCCTCACGTTCCCGCCCTACGCTGGAGGCTACGGGGCATGTCCTGTGACGGCACAGACCAGGACGGGGACGGCAGTGGGGCGGTTAGGCTTCGCACAAGCTACATCTGAGAGGCCCACTTGCAGAGACGGCAAGCAGGCCGACTCCAACAACAGCGGGTTTTCAGTAGAGAGGGTAAGAAACAAGTGCCTAATTTTTAATGAACTGCTTTAAGTTTAGAAAGGACAATTCTTTACACTTATAAGCTCATCTTCAGAATTAAGAAGAGCCAAGTATCAGGCAGTCTGAATTTTCAGAAGGAAATACTCTATTACTCACGTAAAATCTTGAAGTAGGACACGGGCAGGGAAAAAGGGCACTTCGACACTGCTTTGTTTGGTCTTCCAGTCTAAAATGTTCATGACATCCTCCATTTTCATCAAGAAGCCATCACAGTTCCGCACAGCAGCTTCCAACAGGACCCGTATCGAGTAAGGCAGAGCACCTGAGCCAGAGGGTATCACGGTTAGTGACGTACGAGTCTCAGGGACACACTGAAGATCCGCAACAGCAAGAAGTTAGACACTGATGCAGTTTTCTCAGTAGAAAAAAAACGTTCACCCTCCGTGAACACGGAGGAAAACCCAGCTTACGGTAACACGGGCCTGCTATCGCTTTGGCTTTCCCATACTGTAAGCTGAGGCTCCGAGAAAGCAGAATAAATCTTCGTTAAAGAGCTGCCTGGCACCGAACATTCAGGGAAGACACAGGAAAATCAGAATTAAACACAGTAACAAAAACATCCCTAGATTGTGCAGTAATTTTAAAGACTTTCAAGATTTCCATCAAGAGTGGTTGGTTAGGGTTAGGGTTAGGGTTAGTTAGGGTGCTTATGAGCCAAATTCGTTTCATGCACACGGCTCCTGAGCCTCGAGTTCCCAGGTAAGCACACTGCAGAGGGAACTTCAGCACCTCGAGGTCTCAGGCACACGCCAGTCCCACAGCAGGTGTTCCCACGTGAAAGTGTGTCCTCAGAGCTTAAAGGGAAGATGAGCGTGTGGGGCTGGCTGAGCAGGCCAGCAGCCCACCCCGCAGAGTGCCACGCAGCTGTCCACGAGGACGATGATGCCTACGGTAAGGAGTGACCTCCAGAACGTGAGATTCCAAGAAAAAGCAGTGCAAGACCATGTTTACAGCACCCTGCCATTTCAGTAAGAAAAGCCATTAAAAAAGGTGTAAGGATTCATATTACCATATGTCAAATATAAAAATTTGAAGTCATACATTAAATATATTTAAATATATTAAGTATTTTAAAAATATAATAAAACTTTATTACATAAAAAACAGCATGTACTTTTTTCCCCCAGAAAGAACGAAAGGACAAACAGGAAAGTTAGTATCTATTCCCACAGTATTTCGGCTGTATCTCCCTAGCGGGTCACATAATACAGACCAAAAAAATCCACAAAGAAAGCCAACTGCATTCAGGTATTACTACCGACAGGCAACCTGAGGTCGTCGTGTATGTAAAGAGAGGAAAACTAAAAGCAGTTTTGTTACACGGCTGGAAACCAAGAGAAGAGTAATGATAAAGAAATATAAAATCAGAGTGGCTAACCTAAAAAAAAAAATTCCAATTTGAATCATAGGTACAAACTCATAATTTTTCTCTTTCCAAAAAATGTTTCCAGCTGTGTTCCGTGAAAATGCCCCAACCATGACAGTGCACACGCAGTGCCCCCGGCCCCTGGCTACGTTAACGACCATCCTCCTGGGAGGAAGGAACCACCATCTGGACATGGGCCGCGACACCCTCCGGGGTCAGAAAGCAGAGGGAATGCTGATGGGGCAGTGAGAGCGTCGAAATGAAAAATGACAGAAACTCACTGAAATGTATCTAACACAAAGACGGCCCTTAGTTCCCAATGACTCTTTGAAAAGACCTTCGTCGACGGCCAACGCGAGCTCTTGGAGCTGCTCAGGACCCTAAAAACTCACAAACGGGGAAAAAAATCAATCAAATAATCTGGTCCTGCCTAATTTCAAGGAACAAATGGTGCAGAGTAAGCTCCTGCTCACAGAACTGAAGCTGATGCGAAGAGAAGGGGAACGAGGTCATTGGAAACATGTCCCACGTGCAGGCACCTGACGAGAGGATGCGGACATCACTGGACTATCCGGTGGGAGCAAACGCGGACTCAGAACAGGCGCGGCCTCGCGGAAGCGGGGCAGGAGAGACACCGTGTGCCTCCCGCGGAGACGGCAGGCCAGCCCCCGCCAGAGCAGCCCCCGCCAGAGCAGCCCCGGCTGCAGGGTCCTCGCGAACACAGCACGTCCACGCAGCAGTCCCCACGGGCACGGGAGGACGCCACGGAGCCACCAGCCAAACCTGCACAGTGCGACACGCACGGCTTCCTCAACGTCAAGACGGCGGAAGAGGGAAGAGGACAAAGGTCACAGACGGATGGGGACTCCGGAGATGGGATGAGCCAAGGCTGCGTGGCCTTCTTGGGATGCTGGGTTCTAGATCATTACGGAATCACCGTTAATTTTCTCAGGTAAACAAAGGCAGTGAGACTGTTACTTTTTAAGGGCCCTTCACACATCAGAGACACATGCTCAAGTGTATTCATAGGTCATGGAAACCGTGAAATATTTTAAACAAAAGGTCGGCAAATGTTGATAACTGGCTGACAAATGCACAGTGGGTTATGATTGTGTCCCTAATCTTATGATTGAAATTTTAACTCACACCAGTTAAAGATGAGGGAGTGTTAAGTGAAGAAACACAGTACTGCACACCCAGAATCACCGGCTGGAGCCCGGACCTGCGCTGGCACCAGGTCTGACCCCACGAGGGCTATGGGAGGGCCACGGGGCACACGGGAGCACCCGACCCGTAAACCCTCCAGCCATGACAGCAGGTGCCTCCCGAGTACCAGCTTTCATTCTACCTCCATCGAAATACAAGGAAGTCCGCCAAACCTTGAGGAACTGCAGGGGAGACATTTTTTTTTTTTAAGATTTTATTTATTTATTCATAGACACACAGAGAGAGGCAGAGACACAGGCAAGGAAGAGAAGCAGGCTCCATGCAGGGAGCCCGATGCGGGACTCCATCCTAGGTCTCCAGGATCACACCCTGGGCTGCAGGCGGCGCCAAACCGCTGCGCCACCAGGGTTGTCCAGGAGACATTTTTTTATAAACACTTGGAAATACTGAGGGGAAACATGATCACAGAAGCAAGTATGCAGACCAGTTTTCTATATGGTTAATTGTTCTAGAAAACCGGCGTCAGGAATATTTTTTGTTTAAAGATCTTCACAGAGGTGCCCCGGGGGACTCAGGGGTTGAGCATCTGCCTCTGGCCCAGGGCGTGACCCCGAGGACCTGGATGAGTCCCACGTCGGGCTCCCTGCATGGAACCTGCTGCTCCCTCTGCCTGTGTCTCTGCCTCTCTCTCTCTCTCTCTGTCTCTCATGAATAAATAAATATAACCATTAAAAATAAATAAATAAATAGATTTCAGGTGAAATCTGTTTCCAGCCTAGAGACCTCCATGCACAGGCCACCGTCCATCGCACAAGGCCGCAAACCCCGTACCTCCCGGAAGCTACGGGAAGAGGCGCCCGACAACCCCGGGTCAGCGGAGAACAGGAAAGCACGCGGGCCAGGATGCCGTCCATCTCCGCAGGGCGCACGGGGACGTCCGGGGGGACGCTGCCAAGAGAAGGGTGAGGCCCTAACTAACAGACTACCTGATTCTACCAGGAGCTCAGTTTTTCTGGAGAGTTTGGGGAGGAATTACTGATAAAGATACTGAAACTTAGCAAATAAAGAGAGACAAGGATTACTCCCAGGGGAAAAAAAAAGCTGTATGAGGAACGAGACGCAGCCGTTTACCCCACGGCCATAATAACATCAACATGGGATACTGACGACCCAAACCCACGGCCACCATGTCTAAGACGGAGCAGGGAGGGGCTGCCTGCTGGCTCTGCACAGTGGAGGGGCTGTGACGCCAAACATGGAAAACCACTAACGGGGGTGCCAGTGACGCTCCTCAGTAACCTGCAGAGCTGCGTGAACGTGGGGAACTACCCGCAGGGAGGTGCAGAGGCGCACCTGCCGCCCCTCGGGCCTCCCGGCAGCTCTGCGCTCCTCCCTGCCCTGCATCTGCCCACAGCCCGGGGGTGGCGGGGCGACAGGGCCTCCGAGCCCAGGTGCAAGGCCCAGCATCGGCCTTCCCCTCCTGGACTGCTCCCTCTGGGCTGAGCCAACGGCACGGCACGTTGGGGGCCCGGGCGCCGGCCGTGGGTGGGCAGGGTGGCCTGACGGCACATGCTCCAGCCCCAGCCACACCTTCGGGTGGCCGTGCGTCCGGCCAGCACCTGGCCACCCTCCTGGGAACCCCAGCCAGGACGGCTGCAGCCACTCTCCACGTCCAGACCCAAGGAAGCTGGGAGACGTACACGTTTACTGTTGCCTTAGGGCACAAAGCTTTTCCTCAGTTACGCAGCAATGACTCACACGATATTCTTTTTCAACTATCTTTTTTTTTTTAAAAAGATTTTATTTCTTTATGAGAGAGCAAGCACACACACAAGCAGAGGGAGGAGCAGAGGGCAAGGGGAGGCAGAAGCAGGCTCCTTACTGGGCAGGGAGCCCGATGCGGGACTCGATCCCAGGACCCTGGGGTCATGCCCTGAGCCCAAGGCAGACGCTGAACCGCTGAGCCCCCAGACGCCCCATCTGCCTCAACTACTCTAACAGCGACACCTGCAGGTACTGATTCAGGCCCGGCCAGGAGAGGCTGAGGCGCTCACCTACATAGGGCACCTGACCCCTCACGGTCACCCAGAGGCAGGTATCCCCGAGCCGTAACCAGAGGGTGCAGGGAGGAACAGGCGTCCCACACGGATGCGCACGCACGGGGCGCCGCTCCCTCACTGGCCCTCCGCTCTTCCATCCCTGGCCCGTCTCAGTCCGAGCCCCACACCACGTTCCCAACAGCTCCCTGCTGGGAGCCTGACGCTAGCAAGGTGTTGCCCAACAGGAGTCTGCCTCCTGCCCCACCGCCCTTTCCTCTCCGCTGCATGGAACCCCCGGCTGCCGGCATCTCTACAGCTCCGCCGCCTCCGACAAGTCCCGTTCCCAGGAAGCACACAGGGGGTCCCTCAGCGTGTCTGGTGCTCACCCAGGCACGCTCCTCAGTGCGTCCGCGCTGCCTGCGCATCGAACCCGAGCCCTGCTCCCGCTGAACAGAACCCACTGTGTGGACCTGCGCACCCAGCGAAGGGCACGGACACGGTCTCCAGCTATCGTGATAATGCTGCTCGGCTCTCGTGCGCAGACCTCCATGGGGATCGGTGTTACTTCTCTTGGGCGGATTCCTAAAGGTGGTATTCCTGGGGCACACGGTGAACGTACGTTTAGCATTTAAGAAACTGTCCGACAGGGATCCCTGGGTGGCGCAGCGGTTTGGCGCCTGCCTTTGGCCCAGGGCACGATCCTGGAGACTCGGGATCGAATCCCACATCGGGCTCCCGGTGCATGGAGCCTGCTTCTCCCTCTGCCTGTGTCTCTGCCTCTCTCTCTCTCTCTCTGTGACTATCATAAATAAAAAAATTTAAAAAAAAAATAAAAAAGAAACTGTCCGACAGTCTTCTAAAGTGGCTGCATCATTTTACGTTCCTACCAGCAACGTAGCGGGTTCTCTGTGCATTCTTCATGTAATACCCGTTCTAGCGGGTGTGAAATAGCCCACTCTGGTTTAACGCCAGTGTCGCGGAGGAGGGACAGCCCTGCAGCAACCAGAGGGCCGGGCGCCAGCTGAGCACGTGACTGCAAGGTCCTCTGTGCTCCTGGCGTCCCCCCCACGAGGCCGGGCCGCTCCCACCTCCAGCACCTCCCGCCTGAGCCCAGCTGCCCCTGGGGCTCCTCGTCTGTGCGGGGGATAGTGGGGGGCGGCCCAGGTGCTCTCCCCTCTGGGGGTTCCTGTGGGCACACAGCAGGCCCCCGAGTCACCCATCCACCCCTCCCGCGTTGGCCACGCAGGCCCCCGGACTCGCCCACCCCACAGCGGTGAGCCCCTGGCCCACGCACAGCAGCCATGTGCTCTCCTTCGAACCTCCACGAGGTTTGCCCAAGGCCCACTTTTCTAAGCCTCGTTCTCCGTTCCGCCCACACCGATGTGATCTGCAGCCTAACCCACGCCAACGTCTGGCAGGGCCAACCAGGGCGCCCGTCGGGACCTTCCCACCCGCCCCGCAGCAGAGCCTGCACAGGCTGCGGGAAGGCCGCATTCCTGTCTCCTGCCTCGCAGCTCAGCACGCCTCGCACAGACAGCAGCTGCCCTTGCCCCGGGATGTTTTTTAAACGGTGTTAACACAGCAAGTAGCCTTGGAAGATCAGGGCAGCGGCTCCCGGGGCAGAAGGCAGGCGTGCCCCTGTCCCGTCTGGGCTCCTTCCTGTGGCACACCCGCTGAGGCGATCTGCCCCTCTTCGAGATCACCCGCTGAGACAGGAGCCTGGGAAGCCAAGAGAAATGCTGGCACCTGTGCCGTGGGTACTGACCCGCCCACGGCCTCTGCCTGCACCTGAGACCACGTCGGGTAACTCGTCCACTGGCAGGAGAGTAAGAGCCTCGATCCTCTATGGACCTTAATACGCCTGGCAGCCCTGCCTCAGTTTCCTGGCCAGCCTCTATGTCTGTGCCTATTCTTTATTTTTTACCACTTTTTTAAGGAAGCTCTACGCCCAGCGTAGGGCCTGAGCTCACAACCCTGAGATCCAGGGTCACAGGTCGGCCCACAGAGCCGCCCAGGCCTCCGCCCCCCCCGTGCTCACCCCGATCTTCAGACGTCAGCGTCGCTCAGCGTTCACGTCTAACTCCCCTCTCGCCCCGTTCTCTCTTCCCTCAAGAGCTTTCATCACTCCTATGGCTTCACCAGACACTGCACCCAGTCTCAGAATGTGCCTCTGCAGCCAGAGGCCTGGTCACCTCGTGAACACCTCTCCCTGAACGCTGCGATGTTCCCAATCTCCGCAGCACCTGGACCAAACCCTGCGCCACCGCCCGCCCACCCACACCACCACGTCCTCGTGTCCCCTTGCGCAGCAGCAGCAGCAGCAGCACCCCCCACCCGGAGCACACGCCCGAGCTAGCCATCATCCTGGACGCCTCTCACACATCCTTCGAACCTGTCTCCTCCTATCACCACCCCCAGATCCAGCCCAAGGCACCACCACATCACGTGTCACCCAGACCCCCTAGCTTGCCTTCCACCTCCACGCTCACCCTGCGCCAGTGGTCCCTGGACTCCTGAAGGCCCCTAAGATTCTCTCAGGAATCTGCAAGGTCAGCTCAGACATGACTTGCTTTGTCACTGCTTAGACACAGGCACCGATGGTGTGAAAACAATGGTGCACAAACCACTAGTGTCACAGCAGAGCTCAAGGCGGAGGTAGCACACGATGCTCATGCTCATCCCACTGTTCGTTCTCACACAAAATACCAGCTTCACTGACGAATGTCCTTGATGAAGCAGAAAAGTGTTACTTTTATTAAATCTCAACTGCTGACATGACAAGACTGACAGTGTGTAGACAGCACTTCTGCTCAACACCAAAGCGTGACTGCTCGGGGAAACACTCGCGTCATCGTTTGAACTGCAAGCTAAACCAGACGTTTCTTGCAAAGAACACCATTTTCACCAGAAAGAACTGACGGACGACGGTTATTCAAACGTAGGTACCTGGCAGATGTTTTCTTAAGAATGAGGGAAGCCCGTCCATTCATGACCGAGGTCCCCCCACTATTTTTTTTAAATTTTTTTTTAAATTTATTTATGATAGTCGGAGAGAGAGAGAGAGAGAGGCAAAGACACAGGCAGGAGAAGCAGGCCTCATGCACCGGGAGCCCGACGTGGGATTCGATCCCGGGTCTCCAGGATCGCGCCCTGGCCCAAAGGCAGGTGCCAAACCGCTGCGCCACCCAGGGATCCCTTTTTTTTTTTTTTATTCCCCCCACTGTCTAGACGCTCCGCACATCACACGGAGACAGAAAGGTTCCCGAAGTTACACACATCTTCCAGCGTGGACACACTTTATGATGCGCCGTGTAAGAGGTACCCACACGTGCACGCCAGCCCGCCCGCTCCGCAGCCAGAGCATCTGCGAGGCCAGCCACACACTCCCAAGGGCGTCTGCCCGTGCCGCTACGTGGACCAAGTCACTCCAGTCCTGCCAGCTTCTGGGCCTCCTCCGCAAGCCCCTGCGTGGCCCAGGCACCTGCCACCTCCGTCTCAATGCCCGTTCTCTGTGTGCATCCCTGTGCCGCAGCCGCCAGCCACCTAAGTCCCCTGCCTGCGCCCCAGGCGGTGCCTGCCACCTGCCCAGCAACCCCAGGCCAGCTCCAGCACCGCCACACCAGTGATCTTGCTGCTACCTGGGGGCTGAGCCACACCTAGTCCAAGGGGATCTGCACCCCGTTCGCGTGGGCCCCTCCCTGGGTGCTCTCGAGCAGCCCTATGGGACCCTAAGTTCTCCTGTATCTTACAACTACTCTGCCATCACAGATCAAGAGGATTTATGTTACACTCCTCCGTCCTACCTGAGTGGACCCAGACTGCTGGGACTGACCAAAGACTGTGCTTAAGGACTTTGCACTTAGTCTTCGTTACTAAACTGTGTGCTTTCTCTCTCCAGCACAAAGATGCTCTCCCAGCCATCTTACACTCACCAGAGACAGGTGAGTATCCAACAGATGTCATCCGAATCAATTAAACAGTGTTGACACATCTGTGCACAAAGTAGAAAAGCAGACTAGGTTGATTCTTCCTCTTCTAACCAGAAATTTCTAGAATTCCATGAACCCAGAAAGCTAATCCTCTAAGGATAGGTTATCAAAAAGACATGTGGGAACCAGGACAAACTGGTAACTGAAACTGGGAAAGTATGATAATTCGTGTTATCACGCTTCTGAAATGAGCTGATAACGACTGATACCCTTTCAATCAATTACTTAGTGGAAGATCCAACAGGTGGCTCAGGCTCTGAAAGAGGATGCTGAGGGCTACTCTGAGGCCAGCGGGCAGCTGAGGGAAGGCACAGCCTGGCCTCCGGGACTGCAGCGCCTCCCATTCAAGGCTGAACGGCTGCTGCCACCCCCTAGTGTGGGGGCCAGACTGCTGGCCTGCAGACGCACTGTGCGTGTTCCACAGAGCCCAACACCTTACATTTAAATTTCCAACACGGAAAAAACAGAATTTTTTCACATGCGAATCCAAAGTTCTGGCTTCTTAAAAATAAAATGTAAATCAGAAATGTTACGATAGCAACCTCACCTTTCTGCTGGCAACGAGCAGCACCTGCCCCTGTGCACCGGGCACCTGCTCTTCTCTCAGCCCCCCGCCCCCCAGGCCATCCCACTTGCTGAGGTGGCCTCTGTGGTCCTTGTACGCATGAGCACACAACAGTTTTACAAGTACAGGCTTCAAAATCAAGGTTGTGAGTTCAAAATGGTCCTCCACCACCAATATAGTAACGGTATCAGGAGCGGGACCTTGGTCAAGTGGTGACAACACGGCTTACAGGACAGAATGGCAACGGCAAACAATCCCTGCTGGTGCTTCCGTCACTACTGTGATCGAGCTGGGAAACAGAACAGTATGAAACCGGGAAATCAGAAGATACGAGACCACATCTCCTCCCTTACAAGATAACGTGACCTCAGGCAAATCACCTAGACTTTTAGCCTCATTTCTCTCATGTGTATAAAGTGGAGACAGAACTATGTTTCCTGCCCACCACAAAGCAATGTAGTGAGGATGTGCAGACCACACAAGAGGGTTCTGTTAATGTCTCACAAGCAACAACTCCAGGTTTAAACAGTAGGTGCAGAAATCACCCACAGGCAATTCCAGTACAACTGGCTAACAAGCAGGCCTTAGAGAAACTAAACAGGATGGACAATAACACAGGCGGAAGGGGGGAGAGTCAAAAACACTCCAGGCTTGCCTAAAGCCCCGAAGAAGGGAGTTTGGAGTCTAGACTACGACCGGGCCAGGCAGTGGGCAAGAACCCACGGAGCAGCTACAGGGCGAGCCTAAAACCCTGGTCAAGGCCGGGGGCTCAAGAAAAGATGAAGAAACTGTTCTAGGTCTCGTAACCCCTCAGATCTGGCAACAGGATTAACTCAGGCCTGTGTCTGATCAGAGTCCAGGTTTCATTTCTGTGTTCAACTAGTAGCAGGCCAGATAGGATAGATTTCCAGTAAAGAACTGACCTGTTTTAAAAATCTATATACTGCCACAGAGTCTGAGAGGGCAGAAAAAGAAAAGATTCCTGCTTCTTTTTAGTTTTTCCCCCACTCACTGACAAAGGTGGAGAAAATAAGAAAAGTAGCACCTATTATCGACCAAGTGAAGCACCCAGTGTGCCCGTTGTCCCGAGCACGTCACCTGGTGCTAGCCGCTAACACAACAGATGCACCTGTGGCACCTGCTCACACTGCCTCCAGGGAACCGACAGGCCTGCGTCCTGCTACCTCCCTGGCTATGGCACTGAGGCAGGAGCCAATCCTCGGCAGGTCGATGACCAACAGTCTCGTGAGAAAAAACACACAGAACAATTAGATTTCTCTCCCAAGAATCTGCAACGAGGACACAGACTGAGCGAACCGGAAGGGTGTTCAGAGCCGCCACGTGGGGGCAGAGGCTGGGCTGCAGTGAGCAGGGGGCGCAGAAATCTGAAGCCCTGAGAGAACACACACGAGCTTCCTCCACTGCGGCCCATGCTCATCTTCCTGAGGTAGGGCCACGCTTCCCCAGCCCGGGAGCTCGATACTTCGACAATCTTTCTTCACCTGTGGTGGGGAGTGTCTATCTCGGCACCCAAAGGGCCAAAATCTAGAAGAGAAAATGTCAACAAAAGCAGAGTTAACATCGACAGAGCCGGGGACAACATGTGGAGGGTGGGTGGGTCTGTGGTCGTCACTGGAATAGCAGAGTCATGTTAGGTCAAAGGGATCCTTGGAGGTACACACTGCGTGTCCACTCCGCAAGCACGTCATGTCATCGCTAACCCCTCACAGCCCTGCCCAGAGTCCAGTGCAGAGACACGATTAGGAAACACAGACTTGTGTCCCTTCCAGCAAGGTAACTGCCCCAGTAACAGACATGTGACAGCCCAGCCAAACTAGGTTAAAGCGACAGGCGATAAGGTCAGCTACGGGTACAACCGGTCTTAACTAGGACAATGGCAACATCGTGGCCAGCAGTGGCTACACTGGGCATTGCACAAGAGGAGTACGTGGGCCACAGAGACAGGCGACGGAGGGTGGCCACTCAAACAGAAAAGGGGATAAAGAAACCGCGCAGCCTTCACGTGACAAAAAGAACAGCCTCTGGTTTAGAAATCCTGGTCCCCACAAGCACGGACTGTGCTTCCTCCCTGCGCCTTCGGAGGTCTGGAAATTGTAACACCTTTCCGCGAGTTCCTGCTCCTTATGTCAAGTCTGAAGCCTGAACACGAGGTATACAGTAAAAGTAGGAAAGAAAAACGCCGACGAGGCTTCCGATCCACTAACACCGTAAAATGACAAGCTCACATCAGAACCGAAACATGACACATACAGAGCAGCTGCGTGTGAACGTCGAAGAGCTGGCGACAGCCTCCGCAGCCCACAGCTGCTCACCAGCCCGCGGCGCGCATGCCGGCCTGCACAGCCATCCCAGGCTGTCGAAGAGCACAGGTAACCCCTGCGACCTCGACTCCACTCCCGGACTGAGAAACCAAGCCCAATCAGATAGCACGGGACGCTCGTCTTCCAGGACGTGGAAAGATGTTCGCGATACAGCAAGCAAATAAACAAAGGTCACACTACAACATTCACCGCATTTCTGTTAAAAGTAGCCCATTTACCTATATTTACACTTACACAACGCGCCTGCTACTGCACCACCTGTAATGCTGTCTTTTTGTGATTCTCAACCACAATCTAATTTCTTATCAATAAAAACTCTCCTAAAAACTTAAACAGACTTTTTCAGAGGAGAGGCTGCAGGTCAGGATTTAGAGAACCATGCCTTGGCTCTATTGCAGGCCAGTGGTTAGAGACCCATGGGGTCAGGGAGGTCACAGACAGGGTGGCGGGCGGAAGGACAGGAGGGCCCACTGCTGGGGAACAGCTACCCTCCCCAAGCCTTCCCGCAGCCCGCCCCTCCACACACACCTTCCCCTCCGCTTGGCCTAAGGCCTGCCCTGCGCCCAACTCCCCGAGGACGGACTGTCCTCTATGACCGCTCTGTTCAACATCATCTCAAGTCCTCATTCCTTCAGGAAGCAGCCTCTGACTGTTCTGGAGAACCACGGCAACAGTGCCTCGACATCTCCAAGGCTGTAGTTGGGGCGCCGGAGGGCCACACAGACAGCTCCGTGTCGCTAAAAAGGTGATTTGCCGGAAGTGAAATTACAGAAGACCCAAGTGGAATCCACATGCACAACGTGTCCAGTTCCACAGATACCAGGAGTATACACCTGGGGAGCAAAAAGATCCAACAGCAGTCAAAGAGCAGAAATCAAATGATTTGTGTCGTGCCCTATGGGAAGACAGATGGAGGGAGGGAAGATACAGCTGTGAGGAGGAATCCAGGCTGGTTTGTGCCCCCACCACTCCAGCACTTCCGCCCCGCACGTCCCTGTAAAAGCTGGGACGCTATCGCCTCTGACCGCCAGCTTCCTGGAAGGGGAGGGCAGCAGCGACGGGCCAAAGCAGGGGCTTCCCTCCCTTCCAGCCACCTAGAACACAAGCACTGCCCAGAGGTGCGGCAGCTATTTATTTGCCACCAAAAGAACGAAAGCAAAACAGAAAAAAAGCCTGGGTCCTGGGTCCTGGAGGACACTGGTGTGCTACAGTCCCCGTCTGCCAAATCCGGATTCTTGCTTCGTGAGAAAGATAAACCTCCATTTGTTAAAGTCACTGTACGGGCTGCAGGCCTTCCCGAGCTCCTGAGGCCTGCCGTCCCTCCTCCCCTGGCCAGCAGCGAGCTCTCCCCGCCGGCTTGCTCCAGGCCCCGGGCCCCGCCGACTGTCCACGCAGGTCCCTGAGCACAGCGAGCACGGCCACTCAACCTGCTCTCCAAAGGGCAACACACGCTTCCTGCTCCGACGATAAACAAGCAAAACCACCTTCTACTCCAGTTCTTCTGTCTCTCCAAGTCCATTCTTCTTTCAAATTTTATTCCCTCAAGTAATTACTAAGAAATTGCTTTAGTAATTATTAATAAGCTTTTCATAATAAACACTCTATGAATAAAACAGGGCTTTAATCCCATGGAAATAAAAGTCAAATTTTTGTTTTGAAGGCATTTATATTTACAGATGTCATTATTGTATTTATCACGGTTATAAAAACCCTGAGTACTCTGAAACTCACTTACCTCCAGATGCCCATAAAAACTAATTTTCCAGACAAAATTTAGCTTTTACATCATTAAGCATTCTCTTTCAACGCATCTTATTTTTGATAGTTTCCTACTGATTTTCCGCATTTTGCAAATACAGGCCATCTTCAAGTGGGCACATTTCCACAAATTATCACAGGAAGAACTTATGCCCAACTTTTAAAATATCCTCACGTGTGTTCTTTTATTTATTAAACTATAAAATACGGGTTAAGAAACTTGCAGGCCTGAATCACTAAATATTAGAAAAAAATAAAAGTAAATAAAAGATCTTTCTTACATTAAGCAATTTAGGTGCTCCCTTCTCCAAACTAATACAAACTCATCATTGGTGAAAGTATAAGATAGATGCGAATTAAAGACACGTGGCACCTACCAAAACTACCAACTTCTCTTAATACAAACCACTGTACTCAACCATAAAAGGTAAAGGATTCTGTTCTCATTCTGGAGAACCTTTTATTTTTTAAGGCAACCTAATTCTAAGACAGGTTTCTTCTCCAAAATATTAAATTCTCATGATGTTAAAAAAAAAAACCCTGCTTTTGGCAGTCTAGGATGTTTAAGTACATCAAAATCTACAGATTGACTAACGTCAAGACTTCCATCCAATACCCTAGGGTTGCACCGAGCTCACTCTTTTGAGATGTCAGTGAGAGGTCTGGCCCTGATCGGGCACCTGCAAGGGTCCGCCAAGAGCGCTGGCGCATAGGCCAAGGCAAAGCATGGCCTGTACTGGAGCACAAGTCGCAGCAATGGGGCCTGGCCACGGCCGCTCTCCAGGTAGGACAGGTGAAGGACTGTGGACACTGTTCACTTGAGAGTGTAAAGCGTGCACGTTACACACGGAGATTATCATCAGTCAGACTTTTTTGTTGTTTTTAAATTGCATTAGTTTCCCTACAGGAGAAAAAAAAGTTCCTAAATGTACTTACGTTTTTAAATGAGAAGTAAAGGTATAGGCTTACACCCTCCTCAAAACAATTTGCCCCAAGAGGAGCCTTTAAAATGTTAGAGGTATGTGTAGGTTTACCTGCTACAACATGGTGGGAGTACATTTAAAATTCCTTCAGCTCGACTTAACAAATGCATTTTTATTATTACAAACTAAACACCCTCCCCCCCAAATTCCAGCGACATTACCATACTTGGTGCCTCCAAGTCTAGGTACATTGTAGAACTTCTTACGTGAACTGTCATTCAATGTTTCAATAAGGTACTCAAAGGGGCATCCTGGAAAAAAAAATTTACAGTTTTGTTAAAATACACCTACGGAATACCTTAATCTGAAATGAAAGTACTAGAAACTCCCTTTGTCCAACAGAATTTTCTGCAGCAGTGCAAATGTTCTCTGTTTGTACTGTCCTGTGAGCAGCCACTCGTGGCGACAGCCACAGAGAAACTGAATCTTAAAATTCAATTTTTATGAATTTAAAGTCAAACGATCCCGCATGGCCAGGGTCTGTGGTATTGGTCAAATAAAAACAGGTAAAATAATTAACTCCTGAAAGGTGGTAACACAGAACAAGGGGAAGGGAGGAACAAGAATGATTTGAATTTGCACAAGCGTCTGGGGAAGACACACAACAATCTGAGGACGCAGCTAAAAGGCAGTTGGGGGGCTGCCTTTTAAAAAAAATAATGGGACAGATTCTAACGGAGCATTCACGACAGAATGCAGACCCCAGCCAAACACCACATAGCACCCAAGACATGCTAGGTGGTGAGGCTGAACATAGAAACAAATGATGGAACATCTGGTGAATTAGCAGATTCCTTGTGATGGAACATGAACTGGGGGCCCAGGTCAGGGACCTGGGGTCTCATCACTGGGGCACCCCCCAGCTCCAAGCGTCCAGGCAGCGGGCCCTTGGGTATTTTGTGCAGACTCATCCTGGGGGCAGGACCCTGGGCCCCGTGGACAAGGCAGGGGCGCAGCCCCCTGGAGGGAGAGCCTGAGCTTCTCTTGGGCTGTTGTGGAGGGTGGTGGGGAATAGTTGGGAGGGGGGGGGGAGGGTAGGGAGGGACAGGGTGGGGGAGGGTGGGGAGGAGGCAAGGGGGCGGGGGAGGGGGTAGGGGAGGGAAGAGAGGGGGTAAGGGAGAGTAGAGAGAAGGGAAGGGGTGGGGGAGGGAGGAAGAGGGTACTGGGGGAGGGGAGGGAGGGAGAGGGAGGGTACTGGGGGAGGGGGAGGGGGAGTAGGGAAGGAGGGGAGTAGGGAGAATAGGCTGGAGTGGGGGAAGGAGGATGGGGTAGGAGGAAGGCGGGGAGGGGAGGGAGGAGAGGCTGGGAGGGGAGGGATGGCGGGGGGTCCGGGAGAGGAGGGGCGGGGCGAGGGAGCCGGGGACCCAGGGCAGGAGGCTTGGGGAGCGCGCCGCAGCGTCCGCCCCCGCCCCCCGCCTCGAGCGCCGCCGCCCTCCGCCGCCCCCTGCCCCCGCCCCGCCCCGCCCCCGCCGCGGCCAGGACGCCGCCGCCCCCCCGCCCAGGGCCGCTCGCCGACGGGGCCGCGCAGGCCGGGCGCGGGCGGCGGGCCGGGGGGCGCGGGGGGCGGCGCGGGCGCGGGCACGCACCTGCACCTGGGGCGTCCATGGCCGGCGACCATAGTACCCCGGGGGGCGGCGGGGAGGGCGGCCGCGGGCGGGAGGCGGGCGCGGGCCTGCGGGGAGCGGCGGGGGCAGAGTCTCGCGCAAACACCGCGAGAGCCGCAGCGCCGGCGCCCGTGCTCGCGGGACTTGCCGCCCGGCTGTCGCGAGATCTCCGGACGCGAAACAAAGGGAGGCGCGGGGCGGCGCTCCCGGGGGGCGGGGCGGGGCGGGGCGGGAGGCGGCCGTGACCGAATGCCCAGGCGGCTGCTTCTCTTCCTGACCCGACGTCGGGCTGCGGCAGAGCCCCGGTCCGCGCCCCCGCGGCCCCCGCGCTGGCCCGTCTCGCAGGTTCCTTTGGCTGCAGTTAGTTCCCTGCGGATGCTTCCAGGTCCACCTGCACCCCCGCAGCTCCGCCCCCCCGGGTCCACCTGCACCCCCCGCAGCTCCCCCCCAGGGTCCACCTGCACCCCCGCAGCTCCCCCCCAGGTCCACCTGCACCCCGAGGTCCACCTGCACCCCCGCAGCTCCCCACCAGGGTCCACCTGCACCCCCGCAGCTCCCCCAGGTCCACCTGCACCCCGGAGGTCCACCTGCAGCTCCCCACCAGGGTCCACCTGCACCCCCGCAGCTCCCACCAGGTCCACCTGCACCCCCGCAGCTCCCCCAGGTCCACCTGCCCCTGCAGCTCCCCGGGTCCACCTGCCCCCGCGGCTCCCCACCAGGGTCCACCTGCACCCCCGCAGCTCCCCCGAGGTCCACCTGCCCCCGCAGCTCCCCGAGGTCCACCTGCACCCCCGCAGCTCCCCAGGTCCCCACCCCCGCAGCTCACCACCAGGGTCCACCTGCACCCGCGGCTCCCCACCAGGTCCACCTGCACCCCCGCAGCTCCCCCAGGGTCCACCTGCACCCCCGCAGCTCCCCAGGGTCCACCTGCACCCCCGCGGCTACCCCCAGGTCCACCTGCACCCCCGCAGCTCCCCCCCAGGGTCCACCTGCACCCCAGAGCTCCTTTCCCTACCCTATATTCCAGGTAATGTGCTTGTTACTTGACTGTACTTGCTCATTTCCCATACGTCCCATGTTTCAGTGAGGTTCTTTCAGCCACATGCGAGTACCCGGTGGCGGGGGCCTAAGGGACCCAGACCCGGAATCATCCGCAGTCGTGTCCCCGAGTCCACAGCAGGCAGTTCCCCGGCTGGGCAGCACATCGGTCGCACTGCCAAAGCCTCTTCCTTATTTAGGCCTCACGCTCCAGCATTTTGGTTTTGCTCACACCTGTCACCTCATGGTTGTGAGATGACCACATCCCACACAAACATGCCGTCCTGGAACTCCCCGACCCAGGAGGGGAGGTGGCGCAGATCATCTCTCTCTCTCTCTCTCTTTTTTTAAGATTTTTAATTATTCACGAGAGACACAGAGACAGAGAGAGGCAGAGATACAGGCAGAGGGAAAAGCAGGCTCCATGCAGGGAGCCCGACACGGGACTCAATCCCGGGACCCCGGGGTCACCCCTGGGCTGAAGGCAGGTGCTAAACCGCCAACTCCCCAGGCTGCCCACCCCCGCCACGCCCTATTACCAGTTTGTATGTAGGCACCTCAGCCAAGTGGAGCGTGAGCTCAGGACCTCCAGACCAAGAGTGCAAGCCCCAGGCCTGGGCCAGCCAAGCGCCCCAGGGTGTGCATGTGTCTCTATCAAAGGGCGCACTTTCCTGAAGATGCTCGGGGGACCTCTGACCAGATGGCGGCTCTCCACCCTCTCAGACCCAACACTCCCTTTCAAGGAACGTGACTTTGTAGTGTCCCCTTTACCATCCTGGCGTGAAATCCACAGATAATAGAACTTACACAAAACAATAAAATAATCTACATGGTGCCTAACTCTAACAGAAGGGGAACGGAAAGGAAAAAGTAAGTAACTTATCAGAAAATATTATTGCAATACAGACACACAGCATGTCCCTGCTACATTACATAGTGATGTGATCGGATGCTTGCATCGAATTATAATAGTTTCACAGAATATTAAATGTTTTTCATCTACATTTGATGTTCCAGAATAAGGAATAAATATATTGTGCATATATATGAAGATACGTGTATGATAAGCGCACGTACGTTACATGTATGTCATGACCAGAGACTAACAAAAATGTGTTGATGAGTCAAATATTGGAAGCATTTTCACTGTTGATGTTTTGAAATAGTGAACAATTCTTGGTAAAGTGCCAAAGAAAAACAGTCTTTCCTCTTTTTATGCAATATTTGCACACCTGGGAAATTCGGTGTACGTTAAAACCATACCCGGATTACTCATATTTTGTAAATGGGGCTACGTTTTGGGCTCAAATAATCGTAAACAAATCTGTTGTTACTGTTTTCCTGTTTGTGTGTGACCGACCTGAACATCTGGCAGCGCGTTCGCGTTCGGTGGGGGAGGTTGTGTGACTCTTGTGCAATTGTGCGCTGTGCAGTGCGGGCAATCTCACACCCATCAACCGCCAGAAGTGCTCCCCCACCACGGTCACAACCCAAACCACCCTCCCGTTCTCTGAATGTCTTGTTTCCACTGAGAAGCACTAACTTAGATCAATCACCGTGTGTCCTGTGGCTGGACTCGTTGCCTTTAAAAACAACAACAACACAAGTTTATTAATATTTAACTCATCTGTTTTAAGACCCTTCTATTTTATGATAATTGCAGATTTAAATGCAGGGGTAGGGGATCCCGGGGTGGCTCAGCGGTTTGGTGCCTGCCTTTGGCCCAGGGTGTGATCCTGGAGTCCCGGGATTGAGTGCCGCATCGGGCTCCCTGCATGGAGCCTGCTTCTCCCTCCTCCTGTGTCTCTGCCTCTCTCTCTCTCTCTCTGTCTGTCATAAATAAGTAAATAATCTTTAAAAAATAAAAAAATAAAAAATAATAAAAATAAATAAATAAATGCAGGGGTAAGAGGTAATAAAGAGTCTGCGTACACTTCACCTAGACTTCCCTGGCGTAACAGCACGGTGGCACAGTAAGGACACTGAGCTGGGTACACTCCTTGACTCCATTCAGATTTGAGCAGTTTTACACCTGCTCCTTTGCCAGGGTGTGTGTGTGTGTGTGTGTAATTCTATGTGATTTTATCACTCACATGACTGTAGCCACGTAAGATACTGACCGTTTCCAAGACTCCCTCTTGTTGCTCTTTCATAATCACACCCGTCTCCCTTGTACACTGGTCCCTGGTCAACCAACAATCTGTTCTCCATTTCTGTAATTTCTTTTTCTTTTTTAAAATTCATTTATTTATTTATTAGAGACAGAGAGAGAGAGAGGCAGAGACACAGGCAGAGGGAGAAGCAGGCTCCATGCAGGGAGCCCAATGCGGGACTCGATCCCAGGACCCCGGGATTATGACCTCAGCTGAAGGCAGACACTCAACTGCTGAGCCCCCCAGGCACCCCTCCATTTCTGTAATTTCAACATTTCAACGGTGTTATACGAATGGAACCACGCTCTGTCTAACCTTTGGAGACCGGGTGTTTTTCCGTCAATGTCATTCCCGAGAGGTCATCAGGATTGTTATCATTAGTTGGTTCCTTTTTATTGCTAAGTAGCACCCGTCACGTGGATGCACTACGATTTGTCAACCATCCCTCACTGAGAAATATTTGGGCTGTCTCCCATTTGGGGCTCCTAAGGATAAGGTCGCTAAGGGCACTCATGTACAGGTGTTTGTGTAAACATAAATTTCCATCTCCCTGTAATAAATGCCCAAGAGCACGGCTGTTGAGTTGTATAGTAATTACATATTTAGTGTTAAAGAAACTACCAAACTGGGGATTCCTGGGTGGCTCAGTGGTTCAGCACCTGCCTTTGGCCCAGGGTGTGATCCTGGAGCCCCAGGATCAAGTCCGTGTCGGGCTCCAGGTGTGGAGCCTGCTTCTCCCTCTGCCTCTCTCTCTCTCTCTCTCTCTCATGAATAGATAAATAAAATCTTAAAAAAAAAAAAAGAAAAGAAAAGAAACTACCAAACTGTTTCCTGAAGGGACTGTATCGCTTACATTCATACCAACGACATGAGTGATCCAGCTCTACACCCTTGCCAGCACTCGGGGACGTCACTATTTTCTACTTTAGCATTCTGAGAGGTGTGAAGTGATACCTCATGCAGCTTTACTTAGCGTTTCCCTAAAGGCTGATGACTCTGAACACCTTTCCATGTGCCGATTCGCCATCTCTATATGCTCTTTGGTTAAATGCCTGTTCATGTCTTTTGCCCATTTTCTAGGTGGAGTGCTGTTTTTTTTTTTTTTTTTTCCTACTGAGTTTTGAGAATTCTTTACACATTCTAGATGTAAAGTCAAAATGTGGTCTCCTTGTCAGAGATGCAGTTTGAAAATATTTTCTCTCAATCTGTAGCGCAAGTTGCTTTTTCTCCCTCACAAAATGCTTTTTGGACAAAATCAGAGCTTTTATTAGCAAGGAAGAAGAGAAAACTACCGTAAGGCTGGCAACCCCCAGTGTCTGCCACGTTTCACCCTCTGCGAGGGCCCATGGTGCCATGTCCAGCACCTAAGACAGTGCCTGGTACTGAAGAGGCACGACGCAAATGTCCGTCCAACGAATGGAATGACTTGCTTGAGGTCGTATAGCCGTCAAGACCAAATTAAAAAGAAAGGCTAACACTTTGGTTCTCCTTTGAACATTTAGAAAATATGTCCTGAGTTTTTATTTAGAAGAGAGAGGAAGAACTTCGCCGGGGCAGAGGAGGCGGACCTTCCGCGCGGGGCCACACACTGACCGTAACTGTCCGCAGTTCACCCCTGGGAGCTTTGTCTCCCTACAGGAGCCTCAGCGTTTCTTCCAACCACATCAGTATTCTTCAATGAGAAGTTTTCACGATACATTTTTTTCAAGGTACCGTCCTGCGGAGACTTTGAGCTACTTCAGTTCCCCTTACACCTGTGTCCTGCCGAGACCCATCTCTTTTTCTTTAATTAAATTTTTTATTTTGGAAAAAAAAATTCAAGGATACAGAAATGATGAGAAGATTATGATAAACTTTCTCACACATATCACCTAGATTTATCACTACCTCTCTTCCTGGGCCGCTGGCTGCTGTACGGGCCTCACCTCCTAGGCTGCTGGCCACCGTACAGGCCTCACCTCCTGGGACACTGGCCGCCGCCCCAAGGCCACCAGGTAAGGTGCTGCCAGCTGCAGGACGCGTGCGGCCCAGCTGAGCTGCAAATGCGAGCTGGCCCGCGTGTCCCCTGAAGTCCTGTGTTGTCTCAGAATCGGCTCCCCCGCGGCCCCCCTGCAGTGTCCGAGGCAGCGGGAGCCGGGGTGGCTTCTCAAGGGCCTGGATGCCAGGAGCAAGGCCGGAGCCGGACTTCCCTTACTCCGGCAGGACACAGGCTGCCCGGTGCACGTGCAAGGAGCCGGCAGGCTGAGTGACCGGAGGCAGCGCTGCGTGCACACAGAAACTCTGTGCTCGGGATGTTTCTCAGCAGCGTGTGCGCGCCTGGTTCCTGTTTTCCAAAGGACCATGGTTACCCCTCGGGCGACACGCCCCGTCCCCCTCTGCAAGCACAGGTGCCGCTGGACTCCGGACGCGGCTCAGGAGCCGGAGCTTAACGTAGTCTGAGGCGACGAAACACCAGGACTTCTGCTGAGGAAAGGAAGCTTCCAGGCTCCTCCAGAAGTCGGGGAGTGAGGTGGTGACATCTGGAGCCACTGCAGCCATTTCACCACCACGGCGGGGAGCCCAGCGCTGTGAGGTCTCCTGTGGGGACTCTGAGGGTGAAACCAAGAGGGGAAAAGATGATGCAGAGGAAGCCTGGGTCCCCAGTGCCAGCCCTTAGCCTGCGGGGCAGCCTCTCGGTCTCCACAGGAACTTCCCCTAAAGCTGTTTTCTGTTCTGGGAGCCCATAAACCCCTTTGTAGGGTGATCTGACCTGTGCTTCTATTTGTGGTAACTGCTGACTTGCATCAAAACATCTGACTGTGGGGAAGGGGGAGGGCGGGTGGGGGGCAGGGCGGGGCGGGGGGCTGTGGGGAGGGCTGCCACCTGGGGGGCAGCGCCGGGTGTCCACACCCCGAGAACGCCGGCTGCCCCTGGTCCCCGAGCCCGCAGACATTTGGGGGGATGTTTGGGGCCAGGGGGGAGGGCGGGGGGGCATGGCCCGCGTCGGGGTGTGTGTGTGTGTGTGTGTGTGTGTCAGGGAATCAGGGGTAGGGCCACAGGGCGCACTTCGGGTGCAGCCAGGAGCTGCAGGCAAACTGGGCTGTATCCTGTGAAGACAGCACCCGGCCCCGAGCAGCAACCCTTCTCTCAAGCCTCAGGACTGGCTCAGCTCAGGGCCTGTGCCCACTGTGGACGCTGCTCCCGAGGTTGACAGGGGTGCGCCCAGGGCCCAGCCCTGCTCCCATGGACTCGCGCCCTCAGCTCCCCCTGCATCAAGGGCACCCCTGGCCCCCTGCACCCTGTGCACCCCCTGTGCCCTGCACCCCCCCCCGCGGGGCGTCTCTGTCTCCCTGCCCCCCATCTCTCTCTCTCTCTCTCTAATAAGTAACTGAAAGCTTCAACTTGAGCCTCTCAGCTGGAGAGGACCTTCCTGGCTGCAGTTGGCAGCCGTGGCGCGGTGAGCCTGGGTCACAGCCCCCGCTATGGGCCGCGCCTCTGCTGGGAGAACGGGTGCGGGTGCGGTGCAGGGGACCAGCAGGGTCAGGGACAAGGGACACGCGGGCCCCCAGCTGCGTCCGGTCCCCCCGCCCTCGCTGCTCCGTGCCCAATCTCCCCCAGCCTGGGCTCCCCACTGCCTCCTGAGTGAGGGTGGGGCGAGTCGGCTTCCGCTGCGGGGCTGTGAGCGCTTAGACTCCACGGGCAACTGCACTTGGGACCCAAAATGGCCATTAAAAAAAAAAAAGATTTGATTTATTCATTTGAGAGAGAGAGAGAGAGAACGAGCAGGGGGAGGGGCAGAGGGAGAAGCAGGCTCCCCGCTGGGCAGGGAGCCCCACGCGGGTCTCATCCTGGGTGACATCGCAACCAGAGCCCCCAGGTGCTACCTTCTGTGGTGCTGGCAGTGAGGGGGAGGGCGGGCAGGCCAGAGAGGAGGCGGGGAGGGGCCGCGGCACAGGGGAGGCCATGGGGAGGAGCGGTCCCATGGTCTGCACGGGGTGCGGGGGCGGGGGCTCCCGCGGGGGAGCTGCAGGCCTCTGCCGGGCCACCGGAGGTGGGGGTTTGGGTAAAGGATGGGCAGCGGGGAGCAGGAGCGCGGGCTGGGGTCTTTGCGAGCCGCTCCCGACACACCCGCCCTGGCCAGTGGACAAGGGCAGTGGCTGCCGGGCGGGGGGGGCGGCGGGCCCGGGCGCAGGGGGCTCATCCCTCGAGCGTCGACTCTGGGTTCTGGCTCAGGTCATTATCCCGGGTCCTGGACCCAGCCCTGCGTGGGGCTCCGTGCTCCGAGGGGAGCCTGCCCTTCCCTCCCCTCCCCTCCGCCCCCCTCCATGTTCTGTCTCTGTCTCTAAAACAGAAAAATTACGAAATAAGAGAAAGAGCCTGGCGCTGTGTCGGTCAGCAAGTCAGGGGGAACCAGGGCGACGGGGCCTCGGACAAGCAGCACGTGGGCAGGTCTGGGCGGCAGCCGGCAAATGGAAGAAGGGGGACAAGTGTCAGGTGCGGGGTTTAGGGGACGCAGGGATGGGGGTGAGTCGAGGCCAGCAGCGTCCCCGGGGCGAGGAGTGAGGATAAGGACCCCAGGTTGCCCTTCCTCAGGTGCCCCGGGGCCGCAGGAGGCTGAGGGGGCCCGTCCCAGGCACATGGGCACATGGTGCCCCTCGCCCCTCCCGTCAGGCGCCCGCTGTACTGGCTCTTGGGACAGACGTGTCCCGGGGCCTCCCGGAGCAGCTCCCGCGGTGCCGCTGCGTCACCCCAGGGTGCTCGCAGGGCCGAGGGGCGCCCGGCAGGTGCCAGGCATGGACTGCCCCCCGCCCCCGCCTCAGTCTCCCCCAGCAGGTGGAGGGGCGGCCCCTCTGCGGGTGCCGTGAACACAGAGCTCCAGCCCCGCAAACTCCTGTCTTCGAGGCCGGGGGACACAGGGCAGGACCTGGCCGCACCCCGGCTCTGCTGTCCCGGCCCCGTGACATGGCGCAAGCCCGACCCGTGTGTGTGACACGGGGGCGGGGGGGGACGTGGGGCCTGTGTGTGCGCCTGATGCCCTCATGCGCACCACATGCCAGCCCACAGCTGGCTCCAAAGCCTGTTTCGGGGGCGCCCCTGCCCCGAGGCGTGAGCTCAGCCCCTCCTGAGCCTGCACCGGCCTCTCCGCCAGCAGGACAGCTCCAGGCCTCGGGGCCAAGGCCCTCCCACACTCGCAGTTCCTTGGAAGCCGGAGCACCGTTCGGGGTGTCCCTGGGGCCCTCCCCGCCTGGCCCCTGGCCCCCAAGCCCGGGCCACCCATGGGGCCCCAAGTGACCCTTGTCCCCCGGCCTGTCCGCCTGCGATCCTGCCCTCGCTGTCACAGCGCAGCGCCCGGGTCCTCCCACAGCCTCCTGCCCCCATCCCAGGGCTGCAGAGCCTCCCCCTCCCGCGTCTGTAGCCAGGAGGCCCTCCCCCCCCCCCAACCTGGGGCACGGACACCCGACCACGTGACCCCCCTGGGGGTGGGCCCCGGGCCTGACGCACACGGCAGGGTCAGGGCCTCTGCCCAGCATCACCACGCGGTAAATATTTGCTCGTGGGTGGTGAGGACAGTACTCAGGGCTCCTCAGTGACGCTGGACAAAGCCTGTTGTACGCGTCAGCCCAGCTTTTCTGGACGCACAGCCGAGGATCGGATCCTGTGATGCAGCCCGGAGGCGGGCCTGCGCCCTGGGGTCCCGGGGCAGGGCTGTGGGGACACACCGGCTCATGGATGCAGGCCCACTTGGCTCAGTCCCAACCTAAACACCGTTATTCTGTAAAGTGTTTTTTTTCCTTGACATTTCATTTATTAGAGAGGGGGAGGGAGAGGGACGGGGAGGGAGGGAGGGAGGGGAAGGGAGAGGGCAGGGGAAGGGATGGAGGGGGAGGGACAGGGAGACGGGGAGGGAGGGGAGGGAGGGGGAGATGGGGACAAAAGGGGAGAGAGGGAGAGGAAAGGGGAGTGAGGGAGGAGGGAGAGAGGGGGAGATGGGTTGGAAGGGGGAGAGAGGGAGGGGGAGGGAGGGGGAGGGAGGGGAGAGGGAGGGGAGCGCTGAGTGCGGAGCCCACATCAGGCCTGGATCCCAGGACCCCAGACGACCCCCAGACGACGACCTGGATGCCTCACCGACTGAGTGCCCCAGGGTCACATTCTTAAAAAGCCGGAGGGGACCCCACAGGTCACGTGGTGAGGCCTCGAGGGAGAGGCGGGGGATGCTTGGGCCTGCCGGAGCCCAGTGAGCAGGGGCAGGCGCAGGCCCGGACTCACAGCAGGTCGTGGGAACCCACCTGAGTTGACGCCAACACCCGTCGCTCTGTGCATTGCGGCTTCGTGGCACATGCTGGGGGCAAAGGGTCCCCTGTAAGTTCTGGGCACCAGGCCCCGCCCAGACGGCCTGCTCTGCAGTCAGGGATGGGTTGGGGATGGGACATGGACGGGATGAGGATGGGATGGGGATGGGGATGGGGACAGGACAAAGATGGGATGGGGACGGGACTGGACGGAGATGGGACGGGATGGGGTCGGGCCCATCGGCTGCCGGTCGTGCAGGGCTTTGACAGAGGCGGTGAAGCTGGGGTCCAACCCCCCCGCCTGGGCCCTGAGAGCACACAAGAGGGAGCTCCGCTGGGGGCCGGGGGCGGCCCAGGGGACAGACTCTGTGACCCCGGCCCCCGCCGCTGGTGCGCCCGTCCTGTGTGTCGGGGGCGTCCCTCGACCCCTCCCAACTGAGGGAGTGCAAGGATCAGATGAGGTCACCAAGCACCCCCCCCAAGGGTCCCTGGGGGGCCAGGCAGGCCAACTGCGGACATGCTAGACGGCCTCGTGAGTCTGTGGCTCCGGGACGGGGGCGGGGCGGGGGGGCTGCTGACCTTCCGCATCTGGCTGGGCAGCGAGGAGCCCGGGAGCAGGTGCGGGGGGACACGGAGCTAGTACAGGGGCAGAGCTGCCGGCACCGCATCCACATGGGCCGGGTCCACAGAGCCAGGAGGCAGCCACCTGGAGCTGAGCGCAGACAGAGCAGGGAGGCCCCTGGGTCCCCGACCTCTGCGTCAGGGAAGAAACAGGAGGGATGCAGACGCGGCGCCCACCCGAGGGGCACGGCCTCGTGCTCCGATGCCCGAGGTGGCTCCATCGCGGTGCGGCAGCGAGCACAGGCCACGGCCTCACCGACTGTTGCCAGCGCGTGTCTGCTCCCGACCGTGGGGCGCAGGTGAGCACCGTCTCAGGAGGGCTGAGCCCCTCCGGTCCCCGGGACCGTGCATGCCCCCCACCCTGCAGGCCCGGAGCACGGCGGGGTCCCCCCGGCTGCACCCTGGCCGGGGCTGGGTGGGGGTCGCCCGCCACCGGGGGCGTCAGCCCCGCTCCTGGCGACTGCGGCAGTGAGGTCAGCGCGGCCGAGCCACCTGCTCTCCGCACCGTACAGGAAAACCGTGTTTTTAAATGAAGAAAAGACCAGCAGTGGGTTTCGTGAAGTGTTTTTATTTCGGCTGCATCTGGACCTTGCCGTTCTGTGTCCAGCATGGAGCGGGGCCATGCTCTTCCCCGCAGAGGGGACGGCGCGGGTGCCTCCCACGTCCCCGTCCCCATCCTGGGTGCATCGGCCCCTCGTCTGCACGCTGACCCGTGAGCCCGAGCACCCAGAGCCGTCCCCCCGCCCCCCGCCTGCCCCAGCCCCGCTCCAGCAGACAGCTGTCCAGGCTTAGCAGTGACCCAATAAATAAGAGACGCCGCAGTGCAGGACAGTGAAGGGGCAGGCGGAGCCTCCCCTGGACGGTGCTCTCCCCGCCAGCTCTCGGCCACGTCGGCTCCCGACGCCGCAGGCAGTTCCCGCGGTGCCGGTGCCCGGGACGGGCGGCGACCGGAGGTGTCCGCAGGCCGGTGGGCACAGGCGCGCACTCAGCCGGGCAGCCCGGGGGAGGCGGGCGGGGACGGGCTCACACGGCCGACAGGAATGGGAAGAAGAAGAAGTCGAAGGCGAACTTGACGGCGCCGTGCACGGTGCTGCGCCAGTCGTGCTCGATCTTCACGTGGCGCCGGGCGGGGGACAGCTGCGCCATGCAGTTGAGGCAGCGGATGGCCTTGAGCTCGAAGACGGGCCACTTGCTGCCCAGGCGGCCCTCGAGGACGGTGCTGAACTCGATGAGGCTGCCGTGGCGCAGGCCAAGCAGCACGTCCTTGAACTCGCCGCTGGCCCGCAGCACGATGTCCTTGGTGACGTCGTCCTCCTCCGGGCCGCGGGAGCCGTTGGCGCCGCTGTAGGGCATGCCCACTGTGATCTCGAACTTGTAGCGATCGAACTTGCGGATGTGGCAGGGGTGCTTGGCTAGGAGCTTCAGGCGGCACAGCTCCTCCGCGGCTGTGGAGGCGTTGCCGGGGCTGCAGGACGGGTAGGCCTCGCCGTACAGGCAGCGCATCCAGTCGCCCACGAAGAGCGGGAGCATGTTGATGGCCGCCTCGGCGCTGTTGTCGATCTCTGTCACCCGCACGTACTTGAAGCGGCCCGTCCACGTGACCCTGTGGCCCTCCAGGTGGCTGCACAGGATCTGGGTGCGGGCCATGTTGGTCTCCTTCCAGGCCCGGGGCCCGCACAGGAAGCCGTACTGCTGCCAGGTGAGCGTGGAGTTGTAGACCTTCATGCCCTCTGAGCGGTACACGTACAGCCAGCAGAAGAGCACAATGGCCGTGATCCACACCAGGATGAGCTTGACGACGGAGCTCCGCGTCAGGGACTTGACCATGGCCACCGGCGAGAAGCTGGCCTTGCTCCACCAGCGGAACAGCAGGGGGACGCTGCACAGCAGCGCGGTGACGGCCACCTTGGTGAGCTCCAGGGACAGGAACCAGCGGGCAAGCTGCAGCACGCCCACGAGCGCCAGGCCGGCCACCAGGACGGGGAGCGCGAACAGGAAGAGGAAGTAGCCCACGGTGGCTCGGGCGAGCCCCAGGCCAGTGGACTCGAGCAGGATGACCACGGACAGCTCGCACCACATGAAGCAGACCAGGTAGGGCACCAGGTAGCAGTAGGTGCCCTTGAAGCCCCGCAGCTGCGCCATGCGGAAGAAGAGGTACAGGAGGTACACGTACAGCAGGCAGGGGACGCTGACGTTCAGGACGACCAAGTGGCCCAGGGGCACGGTGACGAAGGTCTGGCCCAGGAGCTTCAGGTGCTGCCAGCCGCAGGGCAGGGTGGGCAGGAGGGACAGCAGGCCGGCGGCCACCTCGGTCACCAGAGCCCTCCGGGTGTAGGGCTCGGCGGACGAGCTCAGGCTCACGTAGCTGGTGGCGGTGAAGAAGACGGACACGACGGCCAGCTCGGAACAGGGGATGCAGTCCTTGCTGGCAATGGGGAAGGAGAAGATGACGAAGAAGACAGACAGCAGGAAGTGCACGTAGGGCTCCAGGTGGTTCCAGCCGAAGTTGACCTCGGCCTGCTCCACGTCCAGGTTGGGCTCGAAGCGCAGGAGCAGGCCTGTGAGGGTGCGGAAGCTCTCCCACGCCCTGCTGTCCTGGAACACCTTGAGGGTGCAGATCACCATGGAGACGAACGACAGGTAGAAGATGACCAACGGGATGAAGAAGGCGAAGAAGTCGATGGTCAGGTTGCTGATGATGAAGAAGAAGATGAGGGCGTTGATGTGCTGGGTGGGCACGATGCTGGACAGCCAGTGCATGCCTGCCCGCGAGGCCACGTCGATCAGGTACTCCTTGATCTCCATGACGGCGTGCAACGGGTACTTGACCACCTGCAGGCGTGGACACGGACACCAGCTGTGACCCACACCGACCGGAGCCCCGCTGCCCTCCGCACTCCGCCAACCGTGGGAGCCCGCCGCCCCCGGGCCCCTGGTCCCCTGGTCCCGGTGGGTCCCTGCGCTCCGGTCCACTCGGCCCGTCCCCCAGCTGCACCGGGGCCGCAGGTCCTGCCGCCCGTCCTTGGCCCCCCTCCCGTCCCAACCTGCCGGGTGTGCAGACTCCTGTGAGCCAGCGTCCCCTGGAGACCTCAGCACCCACAGGCACATCGGGCAGGCCCTCCGCAGCAAGGGTGCCCCAAGCCTCGGCCCCCGGCCCCCGGCCCCTCTGTCGGCTAAGGGCAGGGGAGCCCACGGAGGGCTCTGCACCGTCCCCGGGCAGGCAGCGGGTGTGGGGAGCCAGGAGGAGGGCTCAGCCAGGAGGAGGGCTCAGCCAGGGTGACCTGGGGGGGACGGGGTTCATCCCTGAGGGCAGGGGAGCCACACAGGCTAGTGGGCTAGTGGGCTAGTGGCCGGGACCCTGAGGACCCGTGGCCTGGCCGCCACCCACCCCAGAACTCGGAGGACCCGTGGCCTGGCCGCCACTTGCACGCAGCCGTGCTGCCCCATGCTCAGCCCCGACGGCCACTGCCACAACCTGCACCCAGTGTGAAAGGCAGGGGCGACCCTCAGACCTCTGCGCAGCACAGAACGAAGGGGGATGGGAGGCGGCGAGGGGGGCCGTCCAGGGCAGGGGGCAGGGCGGTTCTGACACCCGGGCCGGGCTCCAGCGCCGTGCACAACTCTGAGGGGTGTCGCCCTGCTGGGCTCAGGGAAGCGAGGCAGGGGTGCAGGTGCTGGCCCTCCATGGGGTCTGCAGGGGCGGCAGCGGGTCCCCAAGGGCACAGCACCATCCACGGGGGGGCAGGGAGCCTGGACGGTGCCCGGAGCCCCCTCAGGGGCCATGTGACGGCTCCTGCCACAGCCTGGAGAACCTGGGGGGGTCCTGGGTAGGTACGACCACGTGACCGTACCAGCACAGGGTGTCGCGTGTCAGCCCGAGAGGACGACACCTGGGAGGAACCGGAATGCGCTCTGCAGAGGCGGGGAGCCGGGCGCACACGGGTGCCTGAGACACTAGGGAACGTGTGCACCCCACCCCACTGCCACCCCTGGCCGATGACCCCGCATGACCCAGCTGACGACCACACACCCCCGCCCGCCCGGAGCAGCCTCCACCTCACAGGTGATCAGTGCACACCTGTGCCGCCCGCCAGACCAGGCAGAGGCAGGGCCAGGCGGCCGGCGGGGGTCCCTGAGCGCCAGCCGCGCAGACCACAGCTCCTGGGCTGCTGTGGCCCCCGGACCCGCTGTGCAGGCGCCCAGACATGCGTGCAGCCCTGCACAGGAACCAGGGCTCCCCATCAGCGTGTCAACCACCCGTGCTGCTCTGCGGGGAGCCTGCTGCCCCTGCCGCTCCCCGCCACTCCCCCTGCTTCTGCAAGCGCGCTGTCAAACAGAGGAATAAGACATCTAAAAAATGACCGTGAAGCTTGTGGAACGCCGTGTCCTGCCTGCGTCTGCGCAGCGAGGTGCCGGGGCCACTGGGCCACGGCCCAAACTCTGCCCCGGGAGCTTCCATCCAAGCCCTACTCTTGGGGCTCCAACTGGGAAACTGAGAACCGTCCTGCGGACGAGGTCCAGCAAGTTACAATAGGCTGTTCCCTGATCACGAAAGACGTTTTTAAGAAACGAGCAGGAGCCAGCCGCAGGGCAGGACAGCGCCCCGGCCTCGGAGCCCAGGAGAGCACGGCCCGTCCTCCCGCAGAGGCGCGGGGAAGCATCCGAGGGACAACGTGGGGACGGTCCTTACAAGCTGCGGGCCCCAGACAGAGGAGGGCGGCCCGGGCGCGGGGGGGGGCGGGGGGAGGGCGGGGCGGGCGGGCGGGCGGGTGCTGACAGCCCCCAGCCCCACTCACCTTCAGACGCAGGGGCAGGTCCTCGGGGCCCTTGCCCGCCAGCTCGTCGTCGTCGTCGTCCTGCAGGAACAGGTTGGCGGGGATGATGCCCTTGGCGTACTTCTTGGTGATCTCCACGAAGTCGTCCGGCGCTATGTGGCTCTTGGCTGGGCACAAGACAGAGGGCACAGGGTCCGCCCACCCTGCGAGCGCCCGGCCACCCCACGTGGGCGGGCGGCCAGCCAGGGAGTGCAGGCTGGGGCCTGGCAGAGGGCGAAGCCCGGCAAGCTCTGTCCCGACAGACAGACCGCGGGCGAGGACGGGCAGGCGGGAGGAGAGGGGCAGCCGAGACGGCCTCCAGCCGCGCCCTCCGCCTGCTGCCATGCTGACCCCACGCCCCCGCCCCGGCCCTCAAGCCCAGGGTCTGCCTCAGGCCCTGCGCCACCCTCACCACCAGTGCCTCCCGCCGCCTCGTCCCAGCCCCGGCCTCACGGCCCTGCTGACCCTCCACTCAGCACACGCCCGACGGCCTACTTTGCGCCGGAAGCTGGGACGTGTGAGCCCAGCGTGTGCCTAGTTGACTGCCCCACACAGGGCGCAGGGGCAGGTGGACGGTGAGGCTTGAGATGCCTCGAGGTGACCAGTGGGAGGACGGGGCCCAGGGGCCCGTCCGGGCTGTGCATCTGGTGTCTGGTGGCCGCCGAGGCACGGGGCCCGAGGACGGGTCAGCAGAGGCTGGGACAGAGCCGTGCTGGTGGGACGGCGAGGGCACGGCCCAGACAGGAGAGGAGCCGGGCCGCAGAAGCCCCTGCTGGCCGAGGGGAGTGGCCGAGGGGAGTGCAGAACCGGGCGGGTTGCTATGGGAACGAGGGAGGAGGTGGGGGGTCTCCTCCTTTTGGTTCTGGGAGGAGGAGTAAGCGCACACCCGCCAGCCCCTGGGAAAGTGGATGGGGAGGGCAGAGAGCTGCACCCAAGGGGAGCTGGCCTGCTGGTGGGCTCCGAGCACCCCGCCGTGGACGCCTGCAGGGGCCGCACGGCCCCCGACCTTGACCGTCTGGCTCCAGGGGCCCGGGGAAGTGGAGGGGTGGCCGAGAGGGCGGAGCTGGGCTCCTTCGGGGGCACCACCCCACAGGCTTGTGGGCACAGGGCTTCGGCACCGAGAGCAGCTGGGCTCCTGGCGCCCCGGCCTGACGATCGCCCAGAATGGTCAGGTGCGCTGGCTTCCGTCGCCGTCTGGAGTCCCACAGCGCTTTGCCTCCCCGAACGGAGCAGGGAGGCGAGTCCGTGCCACCGACGGCCTGACGCCCCGGGAAGGCCACGTGACACGGGATGGGCACCCTGCTGAGCAGCCGGGTGGGGGGGGCCCTCTGCGCGGCCCGTGCGCCCCAGGAGCTCTCGGGGCTGCGGCTTGGCTCCCTATTCCCACCATCACCGTGGGCTCAGCACCAGGAGGAAGCCAGGCCTGCCTAAGTGCACGGGCAGGAGCCGGGCAGCTCCACGTCCCTCCTGTCTGGTCCCCTCTGGGACGGGTGCCGGACCCCGAGAGCTGTGCGCCCACATGGCTGGGCTGCTGCTCCTGGGGCACGTGAGGTCGTCTCCCGCCTGGACGCCCCCCGCCCCTGCGGGTGACCCGCGCCCTCCCCGACCCTCCGGGGCCGACTGGTTCCTTATCCTTGCTGACCTGCTCGGCCCCCCTGGCGCCCACACTCCGCCCTGTCCCACTGTCCTGCACGGACTGTCCTGCGGCCCTGCTGGGACCAGGTGCCTCCGCTGGGCAGGGGCCATGTCCCACCGCCCAGAACACCCACGGCCCCCACCGGGCCAGACCCGTCAGGCCTCTCAGACTCCAGGTCTGGACCCTGCAGCAGGGAGCGGACGTGGTGCCCGGGGTCCGGGCCTAGGCGCCTGGCCAGAGGGGTCACGGGTGCGGGCCCGGAGGACGTACTCACATTCGCTGCTGACCAAGCGCTCCAGCACCCGCCTCTGCTTCTGGAGGGACTTGGGGACGGGGCCCGGCTGTGCCGCTCCCTCTGCAAGTGACACACAGATGGACGACCTAAGCAGGTAAGTCCTCTCAGGGCAGTTGTGGGTCTGGGGACCCCGGGGCCTCTGTGAGTCCTCCACGGGCCGGTCGGGGCCACCTCCCTGGCAGCCAGCTCCGACCCTGCAGCCCTGACACGCAGGGGTGCCCTGTCAGCATGACTCATCCCCAGACACCTCTGCTGGCCGTGTCCCCCGGCACACTTGTCCCCTGGAGTACAGTGGGCTCCCACCAGGCCGGTCCCTGTCCCCCCAGCCCTGGCGCCCGCGTCGGGCAGCTGAGTGCTGAGCCTGGACCGGAGGATCCTCTCCTCGCGTCGCAGCTGCCACCTGCCACAGCCCCAGTCTGGCAAGCCCTGGTTCTCCTGACGCCAGGCACCACGGGGCCTTTGCAGGCCCGGCTTGGGCGGGAGGCGCGTGAGCGAGAGAGGCCGAGGACCATGGAAACGGTCTGGCACGCGGGCAGCAGGGGCCCAAGCTGGCACCGCAGGCTCCAGGACCCCACAGTGGCAGCCCCGACCTCGCCCCATCAGGCACACCTCTGCAGGGTGCTGCCCCCCAAGCCCCGGCCTCCCGGGCCCCTGCACTCGCCCCAGCAGTGTCCCCCACCCCGGCCAGGGAGCAGGCCAGTCCTCGGCAGGTCTAGCTGGGTGGGGTCCTGCCCGGAGACCCCGGGGGGGGGCAAAGGCTTCCCCAGCAGCCGCCCCTGCTGCTGTGCTATTGGCAGGGGGCAGCCCTGGGGGGCCAGAGAAGGCTGGGCGGGGCCCTGGGCACAAATCCCTCCTCAACGGCTGCAGGCGGATGCTCCCCCAGGGACGCAGAGGCAGTCGGGTCGGGCCCCGGGAAACGGGGCGGCCACTCCCGGCTGGGTGCCCGCTGCCCTGCACTCCTGGCCTCCTGTCCTCCTGGCCTCCTGGCTGGCTGCTGGTGCGGAGTCTGGGGAAGGCCTGCCTCAGGGAGGCCATCGAGCCATGGTGGGCTCAGCGCCCCACAAGCCCGGGCATCCGGGGACCCGCTCCCCACCGCACCTCTTACTGCGCCCCGTCCCCACCGGAGGAGCAGGACACCCTGAGAAGGACCAGCTCTATGGCTCTGCCCATGGACTACACCGGAGTTCAAGCAGGGCTCGGGAAGGCCACCCCCAGGACAGGACGACACCCAGAGGGGCTTGCCTGGGCCTTAGAGGGGACTCGGGGGTCTCTGCCCAGGACCCCACGTGGGCTCCCAGGGGAGCCCCCTGTGTCCAGCAGAGCAGCCCAGAGGTCCCCGCAGGAGGCCCGGCCCCGTAAGGCTCACGTACCCTGCTCGTTGACCTGACCCACGTTCTCCAGCAGCTCGGACACAGCCACCTGCTTCTTCTTCTTGGGATTGAGCTTCCAGTACATGACCAAGGCCGCCTTGCGCACCGCTCGCTCCAGGTCGGTCTCAGAGGAGAGCTGCTTCACCTCCTGCTCGTTCTCAAAAGTGATGCCTATGACACAGGAGGCATCACAGGCCTCGTCCCGCTTCGTCCCCGCGCTTTCCAGGCTCCGTCCCCCCAGGGCAGCTGGGAAATCCGGGTCCTGCACGGCCGGCCCTTCCCAAGGAGACCGCTTGCCGCGGAGGGAGGTGGGCCCGGGTCCCGCGGGCACTGGAGCTGCCTACCCCCCCACACACTGTCAGGGCCATCGGCGCTCCCCCCCCAAGGGCAGTGAGGCCAGAGATGGGGACAGGGCTTTCCATCCTTCCAAACATCTTCCCAGTCGTCCCCTCGAGCGCACATTTCTTTCCAGGCCGGGAAGCACATGGTATGACAAAGGGGGGTGTGGGAGGCACGTGGGGCCCCGGGCCCCCTGAAGGACGTGCGCTCCGCCGGGCCTCACGGGCTCCCTCCCGGTCTCGGGGAACCGCTGGCCGCAGCCGCAGGGGCTGCACCGACTGGCTCGGGCCAGCGGCAGTGCAAAGCCCCTGCTCCTGCCCAGGACGGGAGCCCACAGAGACCCGCCGTCCCGCGCTCTCAAAGGTATCCGCCCCACTTCCAAAGAACGGAGATTCTGCACGATAACCTGGCTCTTAAACACACGATACAAACCAGGAGAAAATACTGCAAACTCAGAGCGTTTCTGTCTGCGTTTCAAGATCACGGCTCATTTGTGTCCTGTTTTCTTTATATTCCAAGTTTTGTACAATAAACACAAAACAGTTTTCTAGCCTGGGGAAAAGTCGTTTAAAAAAACCCTTCGTGACACGCGCTCCCGTCTCCCTAAGCCTGAAGCTCCCGGAGCAGAAGGGCCCCCGTGCCTCAGGCCCCCGCCCGCTCCCCGCTCCTGAGTTGCTGGCTGTCCGGGGGCTCTGCTGCGGCGCCTCCTCGGGGCACTGAGGACGCCAACATGCGCCCGGGGAGGCCCATGGTGCGCACGGCCAACCGCGGCGAAACCGGATCCGCGCCTCTTGCGGAGCAGCGGCAGCGGTGGACTTCCCCGGGGCCTGGCACCTGCACAGGACTTCCCCGCTGTCACCTGACGGGCAAGCCCCGCCCCCGGGGCCGGGCACCTGCACGACTTCCCCTGGACCCACCTTTCCTGTCGGTCAGGCACCTGCGCAGGAGCTTGACGGCCTCCCGCCGGCCCTGCTTGGCAGCGAGGATGAGCCAGTCGACGGCCGTGCAGTTGTTCAGCTCCTCGTCCCCGGCGCCCGCCAGGAGCAGGTAGTGCTTCCCCACCTGTGGCGAGAACCCACTGAAGCCTTGCCCCGAGGCGCCCTGCGTGTGCCCAGGCCAGGGAGCCCCATGGCATCTGTGCCCGCTGGCCCATGGGGGACCCCAGGGACAGTGTGGCCCCCATCCTGGCCGACAGGAGGGGCACGGAGGGCTTCCCGGAGGAGGAGGGGGAGCCCCAGGCGGGCTGGGAGGAACCCCCAGAGGGGCCCCCAGCTCCCAGGGCTGGGCCCCGGCACGCGGGCTCACCTCCGTCTGCGCCTTGGCGTCCCCCGCCTTGGCCCTCTCCAGCACGTCACCAAAGGGCGCCTCCACATCTGCCTTCACGGGCCCTTGAGTAACACAAGACAGGAGTGCGTCAGGCCTGCGGGCCACGGCCGACCCGGGCCGTCACTGACGTCGGGCAGATGTGGACGGAATATGCTGGAACGCGGCCTTCGGGCGACACAGGCGCCCTGGAGCGCAGCAGCCAAACCTCGGCGGCAGCTCCAAGTGGCAGGAAGGGCCCACGCTCACCCCGGGCGCAGGCCTGCTCACGTGGGGCTCCAGAAAGATCCCGGCTCCGGTGTGGAAGCCCGGACCTACGGGGCACCTGAGCCCTGGTGAACACTGGCACGTGCCCCCCGGACAGCGTCAGCGTCCTGTGGCCCCGGGAGGTCAGCGTCGGTGCACGCACTCAGACGCACGCTCACACGTGCCCCACGCTGGACGGTAACCGGGGCGCCCGCAGCACCCCCCACGCTCAGGAGGCCACGCTCAGCTGCGGGATGTCACCCCCCACGCCCCCCAGTCTCCTCCCACGGTGCCGTCAACCCTTGCGCGTGTTTTCCTCGGGGCTGTTCTCCCACAGGTCCGGCTGCGCTCCCCGAAGGGTTCCGGCACACAGGGCACGCTGTGGTCTGCCTCCCAAGGCGTCCTCTGACTTGCAGGGCCCCGGGAGCCCGGCCCCACAGCCTTAGGGGCCACGGCAGCCTCAGGCAGGAAGCGCAACGGCTGTGTTCCCATCTGTATCCGGGGCCCACGGCCCTCCTCAGCAGGTGGCAGGTCCGGGGCGCCCCAGGCACCCGTGGGATGCGCACGCTCACCTCACTGCGGGGCTCCCGCTCAGCAGGGACGCTCCCCTCATGCCCGGGAGTCTGTGCCGCCCCCCAAGGGCCAGCTTCCTGTGGGCTCCCCCGGGCCTCTCACCAGGGTCCCCAGCCCCGCGTCCGGGGCCCGCGTCTCCCCGGGGCCTGCAGGGGCACAGCCGGAACACAGCGGGCGCCCTGTGCCCCGGGACTGCGCGCTGCCTGCCCTGCCCAGCGTGGCCTAGGCGCGTCGCCCTTCCCTCGTGCCCAGGGCCTCGGGGCTTGGTTGGCGGTCAGCACCCGCACACCGGGGGTGGGGGGGCAGGACGGGCGCTGGGCCCTCGCTCCCCGTGCAACCCTGCGGTCGTGCGTGGCTCAGAGAGGGGAGTGCACCTGACCTGCGGGCATGAACTGCCGAATTCAGACAGCAGTGCCAGCTCAGCTTCCGCCCCCCCCCACCCCCTGCACCCGCCCCGGCCCTGGCCCCGCCCAGGATGCCCTCCATGGGGAGAGGGAGGCGGTAGGAAAGGGTTGGGGGGCGGGGGTGGTGCTGTAGGAAAGGGCCAGGTGGAACCCAGCCAGGGAACATCCTGTGTGCTCATCCCGGTGGGTCCCTGCACCAGGGGGTCCCTCAGGGCGGGTGGGGGGTCCTGTCCACAGAGAGCTGGGTCCCTGCACCTCGAAATCCACACAGGGGTGGGGGGTCCTGTCCACAGAGAGCCAGGTCCCTGCACCAGGGGGTCTACATGGGGGGTGGGGGGGTCCTGTCCACAGAGAGCTAGGTCCCTGCACCTCATGGGTTTCACCCCCTTTGTGGTTTCGGACTCTGGTTTTCATGAACAACGGGGTGACTATTTGCAGCCCCCAGCCCCCCCCACCCGTCCAGGGCCAGCTGAGCTCAGGCTGGGGGTCTCGGCAGGTCATCACTCCCCTGACTCCCCGGGGAAGGGGGTTTGGCCCCAGCTCCTGGTCACACACCCAACCAGACTTGATGGACGTGCCCGGAGGGGGCCAGTCCCCCAGGTACCAGGAGCGGGAAGGCCTGTGACATCTCTCAGTGCTGGCTGGGGGCGGAGTCATCAATGCTGCTAGGTTGGGGGGGGGGCGTGGGCGGCTTCCTGGAAAAAGCGATGCCTGAGGCTGGGGACGCAAGGACAGGGTTCAAGGTAAGCGAGGAGGAGGGCGCGCCGCCAAGTCTCTCAAGGTCTCAGGAAAGCACCACACCCAAAAGAGCCTCGTCTGAGCTGCCATCTGCGCTGTGACAGGACATCCTCCAGCGAGGGGGCCACGGCCCGGCGCAGGAACCAGGGGAGCAGGGCTCACACCAGCGTCTAGGAAGTCCCTCGGGTGCCCCTGGCCCGCGTGACCAGAGCGGAGAACCAAGCTGCGACTTGTCCGCTGCCAGCAGGTGCCGCCAGCAGGTGCCTGACCCAGGGCCTCCACACTCTGCGCCTTAGGACCCCACAGCGGCAGGGGGCTGGCCGCCCAGCGCTGAGCCCCCTACCCCAGCCCCCACCTGCGGCTCCCGCCGGACACCTGGAGGCCCGCCTGGCTTCCTGCGGCCCCTCTCCACCCACCCCGGCCACGGGCCACGGGCCAGCACAGCTGCAGGGCCCTCGTGTAGAATGTTCTAAGGCTCCCCAACACCCTCTCCGTATCACGAGCCCCGAGAGCACGGCCGCCCTGACCTGCACCCTGACCCCCACCCTGGGGCCTCCCTCTTGGAGCCCCCCGCGCCCAGAGCACATGCAGGGGCCCCTGGAGGGCAGGGCCCGCCTGCCATACCGTCTCCGCCCCCACTGCGCGGGTCCCCAGCAGCACTGGGGGGAGCGTCTTGGCAGCTCAGCGTCCCTGCCCTGGGCCTGCACCGGGGTCCCTGGGGAGAGGCCCCGCAGCCCTCCGACGAGCACCGTCCCGGCGTGTGCGCCCATCTCGAGCTCCCGGCTCCCCGGCCGGGCCTTGGGCACCCAGCTCTCACCGTCCCCTGGGTTTGTCTGACTGAGTTAGAGAAGCAGGGGGGCTAACGCAGGGGGCCCAGCTGGGTGGCGGTGCTGCCTCACTCCCGCTCCCCGGGACCTGGAGGTGCCTACCTGGGTCTCCCTGCCTGTGCAGATGTGCAGGTGAGGAAGGAGCGGGGGCACGTGCTCTCGGGCTGTGCAGGGCTGGCAGAGACACAGAGGATGCAGAGTGGGACCCCACCCCGCAGGACCGCCGGGCCGGCGTCTCTCCCGCTCCTGGGGGCAGGCGGCCAACAGGCCACCGCTGTTTCCTCTTACGTGAAACCTACAGTCCTGACTGCCCTCCCGGGATGTTTGCACACTCAGATTGAAACCAAGTGTGTTTCCAGCCCTGGCTTTTGTGCTCGGCAGCCGCGAGACGTGTATGGCCGAGAGCCCAGGGTCAGGACCCCTCAGCAGCCCGGAGGCCTCGGAAACAGGGGAGAACACGGTGACCTTTCAAGGAGATGCAGGGATCAGGAGCGCCTGAGGACAAGCCGCGTTTCTGGAATAAACCAGGCCGTGGCCCCGCGTGACTTGCGCAGGGGAGCCCCAGGCCTGCGGCTACCGGGCTCCATCTCCGCCGGGCTCGGCCGCCCTTAACCTGGAGCCTCGGGTCACTCAGCATTGGCCACTGGGGCACGTCTGTGCCTCCGCGTCCTCGTCTCTACGTGGAGCCACACAGAGCTTCCCGCACCGGCCGGCCGCCGTGAGGGGGTGTGACGGGGCCCAGGGACAGGGCCAGACACAGGGTACACACAGACACCCACAGCAGGTGCTCGTTGGGGGCTTGGGCTGCACGGGCCGCCTTGCTGAGCTGGCGGCGGTCATCTTGAGCAGCGGCCTCTAGAGCAAGGAGAAAGGGCAGCGCAGGTGTGGCCTGGGGCAGTGGGCGCTGGACTGTGACAACCGTGTGGGCCATCTGGGGGAGCAAGGCCTCCTGCCAAGCCCGGGGATATGGGGGTCCCCGCATCCTGGGCGCCTGCGGGGACGGAGCACGTGGCAAAAGCAGCCGTACCCAGCTCCTGAACACGTGCTCACAGCTGGGCTGTAGCCAACAAGACTCTCCCGGGAGACGTGTGCACACACGGGTGCTGGACACACGGCCCTGAGCTCACGGGAACACCAGTCACCGAACAGGAGTTCAGGAGGGGGGCCCCAGGAGGTCTGAACCGGGGCCAGGCGGCCTGGGGACGTTCAGGAAGCGTATCGGTGCCCGTGGGGTGGGGGCCCAACTCAGCACCCGCCTGCACGTGCAGGGGCCTGAGGAATGTCACCCGATGCGCACGGTCCTGGCACCGGCGCAGCCCCTGCGCGACTCCTCACGGTTGCGGTGCTCTCGCCCTTCACAGATACACACGCGGGCGCCTGCAGCCTCCTGACTCCCCAAGGGCACGCGGCCCAAGGGTCCCACCGTGGCTGTCGCCAGCCCTTCCCGGCCCATCCCAGGGCCCGATGACCTGTGAGTCGTGGTGCGTGGGGACAGACACGAGCTCCGGGGGGGCCCGGCTGGGAGAGGCTCACAGAGAGCTGGCCCTGGAGCCAGATGGCGGGCAGCGCCGCACGCAGCGTGGGCTCTACACCCCGAGGTGCCCACACCGCAGACCACAGCCCACTACCCTGCCTGCATGCGGCACGGCCCCTACACAGAAGGGCCCAACGCCCGGTCGGCCGGCAGCATGCACAGCAAGGAGAGCGGAGCTCGGGACATTTCTGCTCCCACTGAGAGTCTGCATGTGTGGGTGCCGGGCCCTAGCACCCCAGGCGCGGCAGCAGGACCAGAGCTCTGGGTGGGCCGGCAAGAGTCGCACGTGGGAACGGGAGCCTGTGGGCGCCTGGCGGGCGGGGCGACAGGAAGACTCAGGGAAATCGTGGGGTGAGGCACCCCAAGGCGTGTGGTACCAGCCCGTCTCCCCACGAGCCACAGGCCTGGAGTGCCCGGTGAAGCCCAAGCGCTGCCTCCTGCGGCCCCTAGAGCAGGAGCAGGGTCAGCGGCGGCCGGGCGACGGCTCCTCCCAGCGGCTGTGTCTCCATCACAGGCCTGACGCAGCCCCATTATCCCCCTGAACCCCCCACCTGGACTGAGGGCCCGGGGCTCGTGGGCCCTGCCGTACCCCACCCCGGACCAGGGGGGCGCCCCTTCCTGCCAGCACCCCCCACTCACTCACTCGGGCCTCCCCTGTTCCCACACAGCAGGGTCCCGCCACCCAGCCTCGGGGCCCAGAGCACAAGCCCTCCCAGCCCTAGGCTTCCCTCTGCGGCAACCCCGACTGTGCCCGGCTGGGGTCAGGGCACACTTGCTCACCTGTGCCGCCCGTGGCCACTGAGGGCTGCGCTGGGGAGCAGGAGGTGGATGGAGGCCTGACCAAGCCCTGGTGCCCTGCCCAGATTCAGGGAGGGGCCCCATGACCCAGCCCTAGCACCCTGCCCAGATTCACCAAGGGGCCCCATGACCCAGCCCTAGCACCCTGCCCAGATTCACCAAGGGGCCCCGTGAACCCTCTGTCCCACTCCGGTCCTCACACCACCTCACCCCTGCCCCTGGAAGGTCCCTAAGGGAGCAGAGACCTGGGTGGGGGTTGCCCCAAGCAGCCCGGCCTGAGGATAGAGGACAGTGATCCAGAGGGCACTGGGGACCTGGGCCCAGGTGACTCCAGGTGGCAGCTGGTCCCAGAGGGGAGTGTCTCTGCCGCTCCCGGACCAAGGGGACTGCCTGGCCCAATGGCCCTGAGGGGCAGCCACGATGGGCAGGGGGACATGGGCTTCCCCGTGCTGGGTGGGACCCGCATGGAGGGGCTGCCCTCCTGCCCCCACCGTGGTCCTGGTGGGGACCGCCTGCCGGCCCAGGGCGTGCGCAGGTCTGCGCTGAGCCATCACATCATAGGTACGATGGGACGGTGACACCTGCTAGGCCCCAGGCCATTCATCACCGGGAGGGCCGGAGGGACCTGCCCCGCAGGAGGCCACACACCGGACTGGCCGCTCGCCTGGCCTCACGCAGCGCTGGTGGCGCTGAGGACGGTCAGCTTGCAGCCCCAGCCCCTTACCTGCTCTGTCCGCCCTTTCCTGGCTCCGAGCATTCGGGGCCCGGGCCGCAGCGGGGGCAGCCGCGTTGGCCGCGTCTGGTCCCGGAGCACGGGGCGCCCCCCTCTCGTCCTGTTCCACCGAGGCAGTGGCATTGAGCCGCGAGCGGGCCTGGGGCTGAGGTGGCGGAGGCTGTGGGCCAGAGGGGCTCGCAGGGGGGGTGCTGGCGTCCATCCTGCCCGAGAGAAAAGCCGAGGGTCAGACATAGGGCGCCAGGCCCAGCTGGAGGGGACAGGAAAGGGATGGGTGGGGGCTGCCTCCTGGTCTATGAGGGATCTCCCTCGACCTCACAATAGTCACCTAGACCTTCCCACTTTAACAGATGAGGAAACCGAGGGAAGAAATTCCCTCGAGGCCTCTGGCTCTACAGGCCCCACAGCAGTCATGAGCTCGGGCCCTCCATCCCGAGGCCTGGAGTCCAGCCTCACTGGGCACGCGCCATGCGACCCCAGTGTCCTCGTCTGAGTGGCAGGAACGGTGCAACCTTGTGAGGTTCCAGTGAGATGCTCCACACGGAGCTGAGCACGGTGCCTGGCTCAGGGCGGAAGGGTGGCCTGCACGTCGTATGTCCACCCCCGTCCATGAAAGTGACCCTATTTGCAGGTGTGATTAAGGATCTTGGGATGAGATCACCCTGGTTGTGGGTGGGCCTGATCCCATGACCAATGTCCTGACAAGAGGAGGAAGGAAACAGGGACACAGAGCACCACGTGAAGATGGCGCTGGGGACAGGAAATGCAGTTGCAACCACGGGCCACCGAGGGTCATGAGCCTTCACCAGAAGCCTGGAGGGAGGGCGGGAAGGATGACCTTGGAGCCCCCAGAGAGAACCAACCACAGAGAAAAAGTTCATAAATGTTAGAAGGTAAGTGGAAGGGAGGAAAGGAAGGTGGGGAGAGGGCTGGGGGAGGAGGGGAGGGCTGGGGGCTGGGAGCGGGGAGGGGTACAGGGAGATGCGGAGGAGGGTGGGGAGGTGGGGGGAGGGGAGGCAGGGAGGGGGAGGTGGGGAGGAGGGGTGGGGGGAGGCTGGGAGGAGGGGTAGGAGGAGGAGGGGGAGGTGGGGAGGAAGAGTGGGGGTGGAGGAGGAGGGGGAGGCGGGGAGGGGTTGGGGTGGGGGAAGGTGGGGAGGAGGGGTGGGGGCGGCGGGGTGGGGGAGGTGGGAGGAGGCCCCGGCGGCTTGGGCAGGTGAGTGGTGCGCAGCCTGGTGCTGGCGGAGGCCCAGGAACAGGGAATGAGGGTTCTGTGGCCCTCGGGGACCGGACGGGGCTCAGTCAGCGGACCCCACGACGGCCCGTGGCAGAATGGCAGGAGTACCAGGGCCACAGAGCCGGCTGGAAGCTCAGGGAGGAGCCCCACGGGCGGGTGGACCCGGGGCCAAGCGCCCCTGAGCCGTCGGGTGACACGTGTGCCCGGGCCCAGGGTGGCCCGTCAGACTCTGAGAAGACGCTGCGAGCCGCCCCGGATCAAGGCTACGGCCACCCTTGTCGCCCAGCCCGGGAGCGTGAGCGAGGAGCAGGGAGAGGCTGCCCTGCATCCCCGGCAGGCCACGTAGGCAGAACAAGCGTCCCAGTGCCCAGTGCGGGGCCGCGAGGACCAGACGACACTGGACGCGGCGGGCAGCACCCGGGCCCGGCTCCATCACTGGCTGCCACGCAGGAAGGGGCAGGGGCCCAGGCACCACGTGGCCCTGCCCGCCCTGTCCCCCAGCCACCGTGGGTCCCCAACGCGGGATCTGCGTCCACCGAACAACCCCACAAACTTCAGTCTGGGCATTCCCACCCCCGAGGGACGGCGTCCGTGTCCTGCGACATCCCGGGACACGGCGGGAACACGGGCAGCCCCAGGAGCCCTCTGCCATCAGCTCGCTGCTCCCAGATGCCCCCCGGCCGCAGGCCTTAGGGACCAAACACAGAGGCGACTCCCGTGAACCCCGTGCTTCAGCCGCACGGGCGGACCGGAGGGCTCCTGGAGCCAGTGCAGGTGGGGCCACGCGGGTCACCCCCTACGCAAGACGGCAAGCACGTCCGCTCTATAGGCCCCACGGGGCCAGTCCCAGCCCCCGCCCCCAGGCCAAGCACCACCCCCTTGGCCTTGGGGACACCCACTTGTGCCAGGCCCCCGCATCATGAATAGCAGCAGGGATGGGCACGTATCTGGGGGCTCCTGGGGCGTCCCACGTGGCCGGGGTACAGGCACCACTGCCGGCCAGTGTGCCTGATGGGCGGGTGGCTTAAGCTTCAATCCAACCTCGTCCTGTTTCACGGATGAGGAAACGCGGGTGGGGAAGGTGGAGCCGTGCTGGCGGCCACGGGCTTGTGGAGCCTGAATCCCACGCAGAGCCTGTATCCACAGAGCCTGTATCCGGGTGGGGCTGTTGTGTTCCAGCCCTGGCCGCCTCCCGCCAGCTCCATCCACCCCGCACGCCAGCCCCTCTTCCCACACCGTCTGAGCCGAGGGCCCTGGGTCTCCCTCCTGGAAGGTCCCCTGCCGCGGGTAGTGGCCCCCAGGTCTCGGGCGGGAGGGACGGCACGGGCCAACGGGACACGAGTCCCACTGTGCCCAGGCCCAGGGCCACTCAGCCTCTGTGCGCCTCGGCCTCCCGGTCTGTACGAGGGGGTAACGCCCCCGTGTCGGGCCGGGGACTGAGGGTGTGAGGGCGAGGACGTGGTCCGCAGACCCTAAAACATTAAAGCACCCAGCGCCCCCGACCCAGGCTGGATCTCCCAGGGCTGAACCAGGGCACGTGCGTAGAAACCCGTCCTCTGGGGCGCAGGGCACGCGCGGGCTGCCTGTGGGCTGGGGTCCCACGTTGCTTGCAGTCAAGCGACCAGTTCGAGTAAAATCTTCGTGAGTAGAAAGGCATGAAGGTTCTCTGAGTTGGTCAGAAGAGCCTCTCATGTGAAGGTCAACAAGACGAGTCGCTGCACGGCGGGGTCACGGGACTGTCACACGCCCCCCCCGCACACTCGCCATGTCTGGCCTTTCCTGCCGTAACAAGCTCTCTCCCCGGTGATCCTGGGTGCCCTGAGGGCAGGGGCGCCCGCCTTCACCTAGAACACCCGCCACCCTGCCTGCACCGGACGGCCCGGCCTCAGGAAGAGCCTCGGCTGGGCGACATGGGGCCCTGCGTGTGACTGAGCAGCACCCCCAGGCCCCAGACCGCGGCTGCAGGACAAGTGCATCTTCCCGTAGATCCCCGCAGCCCGCGCGGAAGGGGGCAGCCCACCCCCTGCCACCTGAGGCCAGAGCGGCTTCACTCGGAGCATGTCACTGTGCAAGATCCAGAGAAGCGAAGTGCTGGCATTCTTTCCCCATGAGCACCAAGGCATATTTTTATCCCAACAAAACACAAACTACCGGCACCACGGAGCTCGGCTGAGGAGCTGCCGCCTGCGCGTCTCCGGACACGTGCAGCACAGTGACCACGTGTGGCCTTCTGCCCCAAAGGCTCTAACCCGTGTGCAGCAAGGCCCCGCTCTGCTGCCCTGGTGGGAGAGGGGGCAGCCCACCTCTGAGGCACCCCCCACGGGAAGCTGTAAGGTCGCTGAGCGCCTTCTGGCCAGAGCCTCGCACCAGAAGCCCGGCCCAGGGGAGTAGGCAGGGACGCTCGCAGGCGTTCGGGGCAAACCGGCACCATCCAGAGGGGCACCCCTGCCCCTTACAGCCCCTCCACCCGTGGTGACCTCCACAGACCGTCACCGCAACCTGTACACAAATAAACATTCCAGGCGCAGCCGGCTGTTGGTACAACACTGTTAAACGGGATTTAAAGCAGCCTGAGAATTATCCTCCGGTGTCTTGAGAATGAAAGGAAAAAGCTCCCTGCAGAAAAGAGGAAAGAAGGTGCCCCCTGGCCTGTTAGGACTGGCTCTCTCTGGGTGCACGGATGACTCACGGCTTTAGTCTATTCTTTTCCTAAACGTATTTCCCTAATTTTCTCTAACAGCTGTATACGGCTTTGGAAATTAAAACAAAGTCGGGGCCCCCGGGGGCTCAGCGGTGGAGCATCTGCCTTCAGCAAGGGCCGTGACCCCGGGGTCCCAGGATCGAGTCCCGCGTTGGGCTCCCCGCATGGAGCCTGCTTCTCCCTCTGCCTGTGTCTCTGCCTCTCTCATTCTCTCTCTGTGTCTCTCATGAATAAATAAATAAAATCTTTAAAAAAAAAAAAAAAGGAAATTAAAACAAACTAGATTTTAAAACTCATCTGTGCCTGAGCCCTGAGGGAAAGGGCTGGGGGTTCCCAAGGTCTGGGAGGTCTGCTCCAGTGCGGCCCAGCCCAGCCCCGGGCACAGGGCTGCTCCTCAAGACAAGGGCACAGAGCCCTTGGAGGCTCCCAGATACCTATTTTTGCCCCAGAGTATTAAGGCCCCAAGCAAGGAACATTCCGACTCCACTCAATGTGCCAAGTTCACAGAAAGTGGGAGGCAGGAGGGAATGCCCAACCCTTGGTCAAGGACAGCCATGCACGATGCCCAGGGGCCGAGCCCGCACTGCATGCCCAGCCCCTGCTCTGCGCCCGGCCCCGGCTGGTCAGCACACCTGGACTGCAGGACGACCCCTTGCTACACACTGTGCAGGGTCTCCCTGCCCCAGAGCGCTTCTGTAGGGCTGGCCTCTGAGCAGCTCACGCCTGGGGGGAGGACACCTAAACAGGCGGCTACAAAGACGGAGCAGCATTCGGGGCGCAGGCACCCCAAGGGGGGTTCTCATTCAGCTTTGGGAAGCAAGGTAGGGATGGTGGAAGGAGGCCCTGACTCAGCCTTTAGGACAAGCAGGCGTGAGGCAGGCGAGGATGGCAGGAAGGAGGAACGGAGGAGTGTGGGCACCCCAACAGGGAATTGCCCAGAAGAAAAGGCAGCGGAGGGAGAGTGACCTGCGACATGGCCAGGAAGGGGCGGGAGGCTGGGAAGTGACCCCCGGGAGTGTGGGCAGCTAGGGCAGGAGCCTCGGGCCTGAATGGGCACCGGGCCTCGGAGCCAGAGTGCAGCGTGGGGCCAGGAGTGCAGGAGGATGGTGCCCAGAGGGAAGTGACGGTTACAGAACCACTGGGGTGTGTGGGGACAGGGCGGGGACACCAGGGAAGGGGCTGGTGACCCTCCGGGGGGAGCTAAGGAGGCCTGGTCCAGGGAGGGCATCTGCCTGTGGCTCTGGGCCCAGGAGAGAGAAGAGTGTCGGCAACTGAACGTGGTGGGGGGGGCCTGAGGAGGCCTGGCTTGTGGCTGGGGCCACGGCAGTGGTGCCACGTTCTGTGCTGGGGACGTGGGAGAGGGCAGGAGCCATATAAAGGTCCCTCCGTCCTATGATCCTTAGCATCATCGTCCTGGCCCTGGTTTGGTGTCGGTCCCAGAGCTCGGGTACCTCTGGGCCAGGGGTGAGCCGGGGACCCCTGTGTCGCCAGCCCCCGGGGCCTGTCCAGCTCTGGCGTGGGAGGGGCTGGAAGGTGTGAGCAAGGAGCCCTCCACGCAGTCTTCCATCCTGGGAAGGCGGGTGTGGGTCTCCCAGCATCCCTCCCTGTGTTCAGAGGTCCATCTGCGTGGGGGGCGGCGCCCCTAAGGAGCAGGGATATGAGGAGCCCTCCTCTAAGTCTTGGGTCAGACACCTGGGGCTGCCCTGAGACTCAGCCCCTGGGGTCTCGGGGCCAGGACTGGACGGTGGGGAGCCTGCCCCGGGGCTTCTGCCGACGAGGCTCCCTGGTGGGCAGCAGAGAGGGTGCCCGGACCCGCAAGTGACAGATGCCGGCAGCAGGGAGAGCCCTTAGAGAGCAGGCCGGGGGCCAGGGGTCACCGTCCAAGGTGAGGGGCGGGCGGGCTTCCTCCTCCAGCTCCTCCTGGTCCGGCCCCAGCCTCCCCGCGCCCCCGCCGACCCCAGCCCCTGGGGCTCTGATTCCTGCTCCCCTGACACTGCAAAGGCCCACACCCCGTAGCTGGGGGATTTGCTCCCCGCATCCCCAGGGCTGGGCGCCATCCCTCCCGAAGTCTCCACCTGTCACGACAGGACCAACGTGGAGGACCGAGGCCGGCCTCGCCGCCCCTGCGCTGCCCCTGCTCGCCCGCAGCGGGAGGGGCCCCGGGGACCCCCTCCCCGCCCCCTCCCCGCGCCCCCCCGGGGCGCCCTGGGACCCCCCGCCCCGCCGCCTCCCGGTGCTCGGAGCCGCGGGGCCCCGCGAGGCCCGAGGGCGCCCCCCCCGGCAGGCCCCGCCCCGCCTCCCGGGGACCCGCTGGGGCCGCTGCGCAGGTGGAGAAACTGAGGCCCGCGGCGGGCGGCGCCTCCCGGCTGTCCTCCCAGCGCCCGCCGCCCGCCGCGGGGTACTCACCGGCCGCGAGTGGGCCGCGCGACGCCCTCGGGCTCCGGGCCTGCCGCGGCGCTGCTCGCTCGCGAGAGCCGGACGCCCCGGGGCGGAGCGGACGGGCCTGCGGAGCCGGCGGCAGGAGCGGCGGGGAGCGCCGGCGAGCGCGGCCCGCACGGGGCGGGGCGGGGCGGGGGCGGGGCCAGCGCGGGGCGGGGCCAGCGCGGGGCGGGGCCTCGGGCCGACCGCCACTCCCGACGCGGCTCGGAAGACGCGGCGCCGGCTCGGCCCGCGGAGCGGCCGGCGCGCCTGCCAATCACCGCGCGCCGCCGCCAATCACGGGGCGCCTCGCCTGGCAGCCGCCGGCCGCCCCCTGGCGGGTCCGACCCGCCCGCAGCGAAAGTTTCCGAACCGAGTCGGCCCCGGCTCCGCCCCGCCTGGCTGCAGCCACGCCCCACCCAGCGAAGCCCCGCCCCGCCGTCGAGGCCCCGCCCCCACGTACCCGAGGCCCCGCCCCCTCCCACGGCGGCAGGCTCAGATCTAGGCCCCTTGGCCTCTCTGTTAACAGGTGATTGGGCCCTTGCACAAGACGCGGGCCACCTTTCACCCACCTCTCTGGCCCCAACGTCCCCAACTTCAGGTCCATGATCATTTCTTTTCTTTATTTTTTTAGATTTTATTTATTTATTCATAAGAGACACAGAGGGAGAAGCAGGCTCCATGCAGGGAGCCCCATGTGGGACTCCTCCCGGGACCCTGGGGTCACACCCTGGGCCGAAGCCGGCAACAAATAGCTGAGCCCCCCAGGGATCCCCCTCATGATCATTTCTATGGCCACATTAACAGGGCCTGCTGGGCACCTCACCGCTTAGCTCCAGCCCTGCCAGAGACCCAGAGGGCTCCCCCCATTCAGCAGCAGGGATAGAGAAAATGGCCTGTTTAAATGTGTGCAAGTCACCAAGTGCAGCTTTTTTTTCTTTTTTTTTTCTTTTTTTCCAAGTGCAGCTTTAAATGCACAGAGTTAGATGCACGCTTTTTACAAGGTAATTACGAGATTCGTTTAACACATCAGCCCCGGGGATGGTGCAAGGCTCAGGCAGTTTGGAAACCCTCCTCTTTCAGTGGTGCCCTAGGTCTAAGAAGGTGTAGTTTGCGGGTGGGGGTGAGGGTCTATCCCCGAGTCAGGCTCTCCTCGCTGGTGCCCACCCCCACCCTGGGGGGAGGGCTGCATCTGCTCTGCGTCTGGTCCTTGTAGCCAAGCTTGATGCCTGTCCTGGGTCATCATTACAGAACCCGTTTCAGAGTGACTGCCAGAGATATGTCACCAACAGGTAGGGAGCCAAAACATCCCAGATGGTTTTTTTTTTTTTTTTTTTTTGCCCAGATGGTTTTGAGGGTGGATTGTATACACAGAACACACAGCCCCGAGGGCTTTCGTCAGAGCCGTGTGGTTCCTAACAGTCACCTCATCTGATGCTCCAGCTGCCCCCCCCTTCTCATCCAAGGCTCTGAGGCCCACAGGGGAAGGAAGGAAATGGGTACCGAGCAGCACCTCCTCCGCCCCAGGTTCTCAGTTTGGGGGCCTTTCACGCATTGAGGGTTTTCACTGCATCCTTAATGAGTGTGGCATTGAGACAATGGGGCTCATTTTCATCGATCAGAAAATTGAGGTTCAGGCATAGAAGGTTATTTGCCCAATGCCACATAGAAATCTTCCCCCTCTTATAATGTACTGATGACAGAAAATTTGGAGAATTGCAAAAGGTAGAAAGAAGAAAGAAATCACTCAAGGACTATTACTGTCCACGTTTTGGGATCGGTGCATATTGAAGAAGGGGTTTCCAAAGGTCCCTGCGGTGACACCGCACGTGTGCACACATGCCTGCTTCAGTAGGGCAAAGTCCTGGAAACAGAAGCTCTGATCCTGGCTTTATCAGGTCTCTAGGTACATTTTTACCAAAACCCATCTCTCACTACTGTCTCCGGCGCACCGCTGAGGGGTGCACACTGGCATGGGGAGCTACCTGGTTTACCTTTTTCCCACTACAGTAAGTGACAAATGGTCTCCTTGCCTTTGCCGTATGCATTCCCATGGAAACTAGTGAGGCTAGACTTCTCAGGTTTTTTTAATTTTGAAAAGCATCTGCTCTCTCGCTCGTCTATTGGGCTCCTTAGGCTCCTTGAAAACCCACGGGATGAGCTCTTTTATTTCCTGTCTACCGTCTTTCCCCCGCCTGTCATCCCCTTCAGCCTGCAGGATGGGGGCCTACCGGGAAAGCTCAGGCAGCCCAGGCTTGGGGGCCAGCAGGCCTCCTCACACCCGGGAGGTTGGGGCAGACGGCCTTCCTCCGGGGACTTGGAAGCGCCTCGCCCACTCTTTCTTGGTGTCTACAGGAACATAAATGGCTCCTCCTCCACCCCAGGGGTGGGGGGAACCACCATGCCTGGTCCCTATGGGCTTCACACAGCCCAGAGAAGCCAAGATCCTCCCCTCTGAGGGGTCTCATAAGCAGAGGAAGGGTAAGGGCCGAGCAGCCCAGGCCAAGCCTGGAGGCACTTAACCTGCTGCTTGGAGCAAAAGGCCTCGAACGTCACAGGCAGGTTCAGAAGAACAACCCTCGAGGCAAGGAAAATGAGCAAACGGGTTGATGACGTGGAGCAAATACCTTCCGAGATGGAGGAAAAGCATGTGGAGATCCTCCAGGGGAAAGCGAGGGGCTGCGGGCAGTCCCAGGAGGCGTAGCCACACGGCTGGGAGTGCGAGAAAGGCCAGAGGCGCACATCTGGGGCTGAAGCTCTACCGTCCCAGAAAGGGAGGGAGTCCTGCAGAGTTCCAGAAAGAACCAGTGATATGGAGAGTCAGCGTGGTGCTAGCTCCTGGGGGACTTGAGAACAACTTCCAGGGACTCTGTTTATCTCATCAACAAGCCTCCTCCCCCCCACACACACGCTATGATGAATTCCTCTGCTGGGGAACAAGATGGAAAATATCCCCATGGCCAGACCAAGACGCACAGAGGGTCCCCGCGGGAGGTCCCGTCACCAAGTCAACTACAGCAGAGATGGCGAAAGAGAGAGCGGAGCCGAGAACAGGAAATGGTGGTGAGCTGTGAGCCTTGCAGAATACTCAGGTTTATCTAAATATGGTTGGGGTTTTGTACCATAATCGCTAAGTAAGGATTCTTGAAATCTGTGCCACGTACTCTCAGGGAAACCCAAACGCGTCTGGGAGGAAACACAGAAGCAATCTCGGCCGCCCCTGGGGTCGGAGGAGCAGGGGCAGTGGAGCCCTTCCCTTGCATCTGCTGCTGGGCGAGGGCAGGCGCCAGGGCAGGGGACCAGGTGGGACACGGGAGGCTCCGGGGCTGTGGCCACCTCGCCTGTTCCTGTGATCACGGGGGAGAAGCGGCGTGATTATAAATAAATATCAGCAACTGGGAGAGGCAAGTCCTGGAAAAAAAGCAGAATAGAACTTCTGCATTCAGGGAGGGGGGTGGCCGGCGGTGTAGAGAGCGAGCAGGAAAGCGAAATTAAGGAAGGAGGAAATGACAGCGGTAACAAAGTTCAGTCCAAGTAAACACAAAGGGAAGCGAAATAAATAAAACCACGCATGTCGGCTTTCGTTTTTTTTTTTTTTTAAAGGGAACGGGCTGAACTTCCCATCAAAACCTGTAAGGTTGGGGTAAAACTAAAAATCCAATAAAGTGCTGTTTACAGTAAATGCTCCCCAACTGATGAGAAGTAGAGATCAAAGGGCACAACGTCTGAAAATTGAAATTCAAAAATGACAAGAATGGCCAATCAGTGGCCTCCAGGGAGGAATTCAAGACCGAAAGCGTTCAAGGGGACGAACAGGGATATTAGGCAGCGGTACAAGGGGCAGTCCACGGAGGCCCAACATCGTGGATCTGAACGTACCAGGAGTACAGCAGCCATGACGTGCTGCGTTCTGTGCGAGGCGCTGCGTTTCTGTGTCGCGGTGGCCGGGCCGTGGTACCCAGCTCTGTCATATGGCAGCCTAGACGTTGCCCCGAAGATACCTTTTAGGTGAGAGTAATGTCCGAATCAGTGAACTTTTGAGTAAAACCGATCACTGCTTGCAGTGTGGGTGGGCCACACCCAATCAGTTGAAGTCCTTGGGAAAGAAAGATGAGGAGAGCATTCTAGGGGCAGAGGATGGCTTTTGGGTCTCTGCCGCAGCCTCGACTCCCCACTGCGTGTCCAGCCTGCCCTCGCCCTGCAAACCGCACTTGCAGCCCCTGCGCTCACCTGTGCCAACTGCTTATCTGCGTCCCCCTGTGTTTATGATGTAGGTGGGCGCGCGAGAGCAGGGCAGGAGGCCTGTCCCCTCCCTTGCAGGGCCAAGCCCTGGGCTGTGCTGTTGAGGACAGGAAGGACCAGCGAGTCACTGAGTGCGAGGACCGCACGAGGAGCTCCTCGGCGTTGGGACAGCGTCCAGGCTCCTCAACGTGGCACTGAACACGCCTGCCACTCTGGGTCCTGCTGTCCCGCCAGCCGCCCTCGGATTTTTTCCACCCACTTTCAGAGTCTGCACTCGCGTGTGGGTCCTGCTTCCCTCCCTGCTGCTGCTCCAGCCGTCCCAACCTTGCCCACAGACGTTTGCCACTCTCGCGTCAGCTCCAAGCCCCGGGCTGCCTGCCAGGCCCACAGGGAAAAGCGAGGGAAGAGGCCGCTGAGTCCTGTGCTGCAGGGGAGCCAGGTCGGGGCCTCTGCGGGCCGTAGGGGCCCCGGACCCCAACATATGGGCCCTGTCCCCCGGAGCCCGAGCGGGCCGCGGTGTATTTGGAAAAAGGCTGTTACAGGTGGGCCGGGGCTGCGTGCGCTGTGCTCACCCGCGATGGGGCACTTCTCCGTGCCCCGGGCGGCAGCCAGATGCCATCACACGGAGGCGGGGGGGGGGGCACCCCCAGAGCGGGCGGCGTGGAGAGGGGCTGAGGCACGCGGGGATGCCCTGACCATGGGAGGGATGCGGCCAAAAGCCAAAGCCTGCCGCCACGGGTACTAAAGGGGACAGACGGGTGATCCTGGGGGTTGGCCGGACCTCGGGCCTCCGCACTGTGACAAATGCAGTCCTGCTGGGTGAGCTCCTGGGGTGGTGCGCATTCGTCACAGCAGGAACCTTCCATAGGTTGTCACGCGTCAGACCACGGGGCCTCTATCACCCGCCGAGGAGCTGGCGTGGGGCCCGGCAGGTCCGCCCGTCGGCAAGCGGGCTTGGGGTCCACGTATCAGAGGGCGGGCCCCCCCTGAGTGGTTTGTGGCCTCTGTGACGGGGCGGCGGGCACCGGCCCCCTTTGCCTGAACGGGCGGCCCCCTCACACGTCCTGAGTCACCCCATGATCTGTGCAGGTACTACAGCCCACGGGGCGCCCACGCGGGCTCATGCTCCAGGGCCACCGTTCAGCCGGGCCTGCCAGGCCAGCAAAGCAGAGGTCCGGGGCCTGGGAGGACGCTGGGGACACAGCGAGAGGGGAGCCACACCAGGGATCGGCAAGGCCCAGGTGCCCTAACAGGCCCCCTTCCCACCCCCCACCCCCACTGGACGCGGTCCCGCCCACCCTTGGCCACATCTAGGACAGGAGGCTCCTGCCCTCCCGGCTCAGTGGGCTCAGTGGATCGTCTCGGTGCCACGACCGACCAGGGGGCTCCTTCCCATTTCGGGGGAGCAGGAGGCTCCCAAGCTCACACACCGGAAGGAGCGCTCCCGGCTCCCAAGCCTCTGCTCCCCCTGTCCCCCCCGACCCCCTGCGTCCTGCCAGCACCTCCCTGGTGGAGAGTTTGGTGCTGCTCATGCGGCCCCGTGTCACCGGGACTGGGGGGACGTCAGGCTCCGCAGCCCTGCGCACCTGCCCCTGCCTGCACCTCCACCCCCGCGGGCGCCCACATCTCCCCTGGGGCCGAGCCGCCCACGGGTCTGAGTCGTCATTACTCACCTCTGAAGGCAGACAGTTAATGCCACTTAATGGCCGGTAGTGAGTCACCAAGCACATTGCAAAGTGTCACGTGGGATTAAAGAACACCAACGACTGGGAGGTAACTGGAGGCAGAAGAAGGACAAATGCTCTGCAAGAAGAGAAGCGCCTTCCGACACGGCCACTCCATCCCTCACGCCACCCACGCCAGCCCTCATCACTGCTCATTGGTCAGCCTCGTCCGGGGACAGATCCACGATGACAAGTACAGACACGTACGCGCAGGGCTTGCTCACGGGCTTGCAGAGGCCGAGAAGTCCCACGAGGCGCCGGCCACACTCTGGGGACCCGGGGGAGCCGTGGTACACTTGGGGTCCACGTCCGAAGGCCGGAGGACCAGGAGTGCAGATGTTGGGGGCAGGGATGTCCAGGGGTGATGGATGTCCAGGGGCAGGGATGTCCAGGGGCGAGGGATGCCCAGGGGGGAGGGGTACCCAGGGGGAGGGATGTCCAGGGACAGGGATGCCCAGGGACAGGGATGCCCAGGGTCAAGGATGTCCAGGGGCAGGGATGTCCAGGGAGGAGGGATGTCCAGGGGCAGGGATGTCCAGGGGCGAGGGATGCCCGGGGGGAGGAGTACCGGGGGGAGGGATGTCCAGGGACAGGGATGCCCAGGGACAGGGATGCCCGGGGGGCAAGGATGTCCAGGAGGGAGGGATGCTCAGTGGGGAGGGATACCCTGGGGGGAGGGATGTTCAGGGACAGTGATACCCAAGGGGCAGGGATGTCCAGGGGAAGGGATGTCCTGCCCCAACATACGTGGGTTCTTCACCACCGATGACGTCCGGCACCATAATTGCTCTAATGGCTCGTGTGTCACAACCGATGTACCTATGTCAACTCATGAGTCACCGGGTCTTGAGGGCACCACACGGTCACCCTGGATCCTGTACATTCTCTGTAGCTTAACAAAGTGGGACGACGTGCACCTTCCTGTAGCTCCCTGCGCCGTGGTCCCGCTGCCCCAAGACCCCTGGGACCTGCCCTCCAGCCCCAGCAAGCACCCATCCTCACTACCTCCATAGGCTGCCTTCTGCAGAATGTCACATACCTGGAACTTTCTGGAATGTCTTGTAGTGTGCAGCCTTTCCAATTGTGCATCGAGCCCCGTTTACTCCTTTTCAGGGCTCGAAAGCTCGTGCCGCTGAGCGCTGAGCAACACTCTGTGTGTGGACAGAGCGTCACCTGCTGAAGCACCCCGGAGCGGGGCTGCTTCTCCGTCACAGGACCGAGCACCAGGGTCACGAGGCAAGCGTGCTGCGGGGGACCTGTCTGGAGGTCACTGCATGCCCCTGTGCCCGGGGTCATCGGGACGGCCCACGAGTTCGCCTGCGGAGGAGTGGCCGGCACAGCGCCAGCGCCAGGGCCCTCCCCGCGCACCAGACACCATCGCCACCGCTTGTGCACCTGCTGGCCCGTGGCGTCCAGGCGGTGACCCTGCGGGGCAGGTATCACCGCAGGCTACAGACGGGGACGCAGAGGCTGAGACACCTGTGTGACCGCATCGACCCCGGTCCCTGCTGGGACGCCACCTCCCCCCGCCCAGACCCCATGTCTGAGACCCAGCGAGCCCGCGTGGGGCGGTGTCGTGTGGCGTGTGTCACCAAGGGCCTCGCGGACATGGACGCCCCGGTGTGTGGGCTCCTGGGTCCCCCGCTGCCTTCCCTTCCTGGGGCTGGAGGAGGGCACGGTGGCCCCCCCTCCCTCCCCGGGGAATCTGCTTTCAGTCCTGAGCCCCAGCTGTCATGGTGACAAAGCCCAGAGCTGCGGGGGCCCAGACGCCTTGCTCACTCCGCCAGGAAGCAGTGGAGGGAGCGCAGGCGTCTGAGCGCATGGGAAATGTCCGGGGCGGGCGACGTCCCCCCTGGAGGCCCCCCAGGACTTGGCCGACAGCGGTCAGACTAAGGGACACGTGCTGCGGGGAGGCTGGCAGCGAAAACCGGGGCGGGGGGGCACCTCTGATGTCTGTGGGAGCACTTCGGACACTTGAGCAAAGAGACACAGTTTTTGGCAATCGGCAGAAATACAAGCGACCCGGAAAGCTCACGGAGCTCACCAACGATTGCTTCCCTTTAAATCTCGAGACAGGGAACCCTGGGTGGCGCAGCGGTTTAGCGCCTGCCTTTGGCCCAGGGCGCGATCCTGGAGACCCGGGATCGAATCCCACGTCGGGCTCCCAGTGCATAGAGCCTGCTTCTCCCTCCGCCTATGTCTCTGCCTCTCTGTGTGTGTGACTATCATAAATAAATAAAAATTAAAAAAAAAAATCTCGAGACAATGGGAGCTGTCGGGCTGACTGCGACTTGCCCTGTGACAGGCCAGGGAGCTTGGGACCAGCGCGGAGAAGGGGCCCGGGGACAAGACGATCCTGGGGCTCACTTGGGGTCCGTGTCTGTGTTGCATTCGTGGCCGCGAATGTTTTCCTGACGAGAACCCAGGATCAGCGGCTGATCTCATTCGGCCCCCGTCGAGCGGCCCCCTCAGGGCACATCTGTCCTTCGTCCCGAGCAGAGGGCAGGGGGTCTGGCTGGACGTCAGCACGGGGCTGGCCCGGCAGGCGCAGGGCCCGGGCCACGGCAGGTCAAGGGCCGCAGGCAGTTCTTCTCCAAATCAGGCTCGGGCGCGGCACGAAGGCCCTGGAGCCCACGGGTGCCTGCGCAGCTGCGGAAAGGGCGAAAGGGCAGCGTGGGGGCCGAGCCCTAAGGAAGGAGGGGTTTGCTCCCGGAAGGGGAGGGCAGGGCCCTCGTGAAAGAAGGGGCGCAGAGCCTCGGAGGGCGGCAGAGCAGGGCAGTCCTCCCAGATGTTTGGGCCGCCGAGAGCAGAGGACGTGGGGCGGCCGCCCGTGGGGCCAGCGGGGACCAGGTGGGGGCCGTCTGGAGATTGTCGATAGGGAAGGAGCAGCACCCCGACCTCACGCCCGCGTGTCCCAGAGCGGCCCCTGGGGAGGACAGAGGCTTATCTCGTGGGCCTCGGTCACCTGCTGCTGCCCACTACTCCGTACCTACTTGCTCGGCTGTTGTTCAAACCAGTCACCGAGAAGCCACCCCAGACCCAGCCCGGTGGGTGATGCGGAACGTGGAGACGCCCCGCCACAGCAAGGGTGCCCCGGGCGTTAAGCGAGCGGCTCGGCGGTACAGCCGCGGCGGGCAAGGTCAGAGCTCCGCTTCTGTCCAGGGCGCCCCGCCGGTGCTCCCTCGGTCACACGGTCCTCCACGGCACACGGTCAGCACAGGAAACGATTCCATCTAACGAGGCCAGTTGCTGGAATCAGGGCTCTGATCCTCTCCTCCATCAAGTGCGTGGGGACTTTTTAGCTAAATGAAAAGGACAAGTAGGAAGACTTTGGGGAAGAAAGAAACAGGAGACGATGTTACTAAGCAACAAAAAGAAGGTAAAATGAATAGCATCAAACTAAATAGGGCTTTCTAACCGTCACCACATCACAGAGCACGCAGAAAACATAGTTGCGCAGAGTGGGGTGAATCGTTGAAACCACCCGTGTGGGTGCCCACTGGCCCCGGAACACTGCATCCCTGTGCTGAGGAAAGATGGTTATCCCAGCACATGGGAACCCATCTGTGGTTACCATCCCATCACCACCATCACCATCATCACCAACGCATCACCACCACCACCACCACCACCACCACCACCACCTCCACCACCATCACCACCACCACCACCACCACCACCACCATCATCACCACCATCACCATCACCACCACCACCTCCACCACCATCACCACCTCCACCACCATCACCACCACCACCACCACCATCATCATGACCACCATCATCACCACCACCACCACCATCATCACACTCTGTCATCTACAGAGGATGTGCGTCCATCTCAGCTCTATTCGGAGGGGCGGGAAGGGCAGCCATCACTGCTGAGGGCCTCCTGGGTATCAGGAGCTCTGGAAAGGGAACCCAAGGCTCAGAGTGATGAAGTGACCACATCCAATATCCAAAGCATGGCCGCAGTAGGACTTGAATTTGGGTCATGTGGCAACGCCCTAATGGGGGACATTTGGCTGTTCTGGGAGGCAGAAATTACCCCAAGCCCCAGGCCCTCCCTAACGATCAGCTCAGCGGCTCTCGTCCTTAGTCACACGAAAATCTCTTGGAGAACTTTGAAAAACACAGATGCTCAACGCCGCCCCCCTCGCCCCCACCCGCCAACACACAGATTTTGAGTCTGCTGGTTTGGGCGAGGCTGCCCGGGAAGCGCTATCTGCAGCCCAGGGGAGGGCCGTGGCCTGGACTAAGGTCGCAAGGTCACGTGCTTAACTCTACAGTGGCCCAAACAGCCAAGGCCCGTCTCCTAAAGACCCAGCACTCGGTGTAGGGGCAGGAGACGATTTCACAAGAGAGCACTTCCTTCGGGATGCGGAGAGATTGCTGTGCAAGAGCAGAGGCAGGAGGAGGTATTTCTCCCTGGGGGTGCAGGGAGGAGCGCCTAGGGCGGCCTGCTGGGACGTGGCCTTTGAGCCTAGTGCAATGACCATCCGGTGTCCTGGGGCCACAGCCTGCGGAGAGCGGGTTTGGGCACACGGAGCGGCTCCCCCAAAGGATCGGAAGTCGGTGAGCGTGGGTGCGGGCGATGGCCTCCCCACTTCCATCCTTGTCCCCCATCTACGCTTGCCCGGGCAGCCAGGATGATGTCAGTTCTTGCCGTGCCTTGGACAGAAGCGTCCAGGGGCCCTGCCTCCCCCAGTGTGGGAGTCGAGGTCCTTCCCGCAGCCCACGGGGCCCTTCCTCTTGGGCCCCAGGCTCGGCTCCTCTCCTTTAACTCCCTAGCCTCAGGCTGGCCTCGCTCGCCCCAGAACACGGGTGGGTGCTCCTTCACCTTCTGTGACGCCTGCCTGGCAGGGTTCCCCAGCCCCACGCTTCCCGGTGCCGGCCGCCTGCTCACCGAGGGGCCTCCCCTGACCACCTAATGGAGCACCTGCTGGTCCACCCCCCCCACCTCCCCAGGGAGCGAGCCTGGCACCTGCTAAGGGTCTGCAACAGAGGGAAGGAAGGCAGCTGGGCAGGTGACTGGGGCTTGCGCACCACACAGCCAGTGGGCCGTGGCGGGGGCAGGGTGGGGGGTCCCAGCCCTGGGGACGCCGACGCCACGCCAAGGAGTGCAGACTCACCTGCTCCGTCACCCAGGCGGCCGCAGCCACGGGGGCTTTGGAGCGGGCAATGGTGTGGTCGGAGCTGTGACCGGGCCCCGGGATGACACGGCCCACCACATGGCCCACGGGTGGAGGTCCCCAGTTAGTGTCCCTGGAGCCGAGTGGCACCGGGCAGGCCCCTACTCGCGAGCAAAGGGTCCCGGCTCTCACCATGCTGGCAGGAAGCCCGGTGGCGCTAGGATCGTGGCAGCCCCTGTGGGCCTCACCCTGCTCCAGCGGCTGAGGCCCAGCTCCTCTCTGGGCGGCTGATCCCCATGAGCCCATCAGCCCCCACGTGCTGCCCCCTCCCCGGGGACCCAGGCGATGAGGGGCCACCCACCCCCGGGGGAAGGAGGCCTTGAGCCGGTGCACCGCGGCCCTCCACCCCTGGATGCTTCGGCCCTCGGTCCAGCTTCCCCACTGACGCTGGGACCCAGGAGGGGTCACACAGCCATTCCTGGGCCTCGCTTTCCCCATCTGTGCAACTGCCGTTCCTCGGTCACCTCCTACCTCCCCCCACACGCAGAACCCGCTGCACCTGGTGCAGAGGCCACCGAGCCTAGCCGTGGCCTCCAGATTGCAGCCTCCTGCCAAGTCTGGACCTGCCACACCCCACATTCCGAGGCACTGGCCCCTCGTCCGCCTCGGCCCTGGAGGTAGGAAGAGGACATCCTGCCTGTGCAGATGGGAGCCCGCGGCTTGGTTCTGTCTCCTTGGGGCCCGGGACACACAGCTCCCACAGGCCGGATGGCGCCGCACAAGCTTAGGCTCTGAGGGTCCCTGAAGACCTCGGGGTCTGGCCACCCATACTTCTTGGATGGAGTCATGTGGGCCTAGAGGGGAGAGGCGACTTGCCCGACGCCAGCCAGTGCTGGCAAGTGCCCTGCAAGCCCCCCGCAAGCCCCCTTAAGCCCCCCACAAATGCCCAGCAAGACCCCAGCAAGCCCCCAACAAGCCCCCAGCAAGACCCCAGCAAGACCCCCAGCAAGACCCCAGCAAGCCCCCAGCAAGACTCCAACAAGACCCCAGCAAGACCCCAGCAAGTACCCAGCAAGCCC
>JAEUCK010007732.1:0-23814 GCA_017311455.1 Otocyon megalotis megalotis | reverse complement strand
AAACTAACCCTAACCTGTACCATAACCCTACCACTAACCCTAAACCTAACCTGTACTATAACCCTAACAGTAACCCTTACTGTAACCCTAAAATGTATTGTAACCATAACACTAAACCTAACCTACCCTGTACCGTACCAATAAACCTAACCCTAACCCTAACCTGTACCATAACCCTAACCCAAACCCTAACTCTAACCCTAACCTATACCGTAACCCTAAATCTAGCCCTAACCCAAACCATAACGCTAACATATAATGTAACCCAAACCATAAACCTTACAGTTACCCTGAGTTGTTCCGTTACCCTAACCCTAACCTTAACCCTAACCCTAACACAAACCTAACCCAACCAAACGATAACCCTAACCCTAACCCTTACCTGTACTGTAACAATACCCCTAACCGTAAACCTAACCTGTACCGTAACCCTAAACCTAACCCTAACCCTAACCCTAACACTAACCTACCCATAACCCTAACCCACACTGTACCGAAAACCTAACCATAACCCTAACCCTAACCCTAACCGTAACGCTTACCTATACCATAACACTCACCCGAATCCTAAACCTAACCTGTACTGTAACCCTAAACATAACCCTAACCCTAACCCTAACCCTAATCTTAACCTGTACTGTAACCCTAACTCTAACCCAACCCTAACCTGTACCGAAACCCTAAACCTAACACTAACCCTACCTGTACAGTAACCCTAAACCTAACCCTAACCTGTACCGTAACCATAACCCTAACCTTAAACCTAACTATATACCTAACATGTACCCTAACCCTAACCCTAAATCTAAACTCTGGCCAACCTAACCCTAACCCTCACCCTAACCCTAACCCTAAATCTAACGTCTACCATACCCCCAACCCTAACGCTAAACCTAAACCTAACCTGTACCGTAAAACTAACTCTAACCCTAACCTGTAACATAACCCTAAACCTAACCCTATCCCAAAACCTAATGCTAACCTATTCGGTAATCCAAACACTAAACCTAACCGTAACAGTAAATTGTAACATATCCCTAACACTAAACATAACCCTACTCTGTACCGTAACTGTAACCCTAACCCTAACGCTAAACTCTACCGTAAACCTAACCCGAAACCTAACTTTAACCCTAACGTGTACCGTAAACCTAAAGCTAACCCTAACCCTAACCCTAACGCTAACCTATAACGTAACCCTAACTCTAAACCTTACCGTAACCCTAACTTTTTCTGTAACCCTAATCCTAACCCTACCCCTAATCCTAACCTGTACCGTAACCCTAACCCTAACCCTAACTGTACCGTAACCCTAACACTAACCCTAATGTAACCATAACCTCTAACATAACCCTAACCCTAACCCTAACGCTAACCATAACCATAACCTGTATTGTAACCATAAACCTAACCCTAACCCTAACCTGTTCTGTAACCCTAACCCTACCCCTAAACCTAACCTAAACTGTACCGTAACCCTAACTCTAACCCTAACCCTAACCTGTACCATAAACCTAAACCTAACCCTAACACTAACACTAATGCTAACCTATACACTAACCCTAACCCTAAAGCTAACCATAACCATAACTTGTACCATAACCCTAACCCTAACCCTAAACCTAAGCTTAACCTAACCTGTACCATTACCCTAAACCTAACCCTAACCATAACCCTAACTTTTACCGTAACCCTAACCCTAACACTAAACCTAATGCTAACCTCTACCGTAACCGTACCCCTAACCCTAAACCTAACCTGTACCGCAACCCTAACAACCCTAACCCTAACCCTAAACTGTACAGTAACCCTAACGCTAACCCTACCCTAACCAGTACCGCAACCCTAACCCTAACGCTAATCCTAACCCTGACATAACCTGTACGGTAACCCTACCCCTAACCATAACCCGAAACATAATTCTAACCCTAACCCTAACCTGTACCATAACCCTAACCCTTACACTAACCCTAAACCTAACCCTATCTTGTACCGTAATCCTAACATTAAACCTAACCATACCGTGAACTGTAAACCTCACCCTAACCCTAACCCTACCCGTAAACCTAACCCACAACTGTACCGCGCCCTCACCGTAACCGCAACACTAACCGTAACCCTTACCTGTACGTAACACTAACCCTAACCCTAAACCTAAACTGTACGGTAACCCTACCCTAACCCAAAACCTAACCACTACCCTAACCTGTACCGAAACCCTAACCCTATCCCTCACCATAACCTGTACCATAACACTCACCCTAAAAGTTACCCTAACCTGTACCATAACCCTACCCATAACCCTAACCGTAACCTGTACAGTAACCCTAAACCTAACCCTAACCCTAACACTAACCTGTACAGTAACTCTAAATTTAACCATAACCCTAACTTGTACCGTAATCGTAACGCTAACCTTAACCTTAACTCTAAATCTACCCTGTACCCTAACCTGAACCCTAACCCTAAACTCTATGGCAAACCTAACCCTAACTATAACACTAACCCTAAACCTAACCTGTACCATAACCATAACCCTAACCCTAACCCTAACCTATACCGTAACCCTAAAACTAACACTAACCATAACCCTAACGCTAACCTATAGCGTTACCCTAACCCTATACCTTACCGTAACCCTAAGTTGTTCCGTAACCCTAACCCTAACCCTAACCCTAGCCCTAACCTGTACCGTAACCCTAACCCTAACGTAACCATAACCTCTAATGTAACCCTAAACCTAACCCTAAACCTAACGATAACCATAACCATAACCATAACCATAACCTGTATGGTAACCCTAACCCTAAACTAACCCTAACACTAACCCTTACCTGTACTATAAAGCTAAACCTAACCCTCACCCTAACCCTATGCTAACCTATACACTAACCCTAACCCTAAACCTAACCGTAACCATAACAGTACCATAATCCTAAACTTAAGCCTAAACATCAGCTTAACCCTAAACTGGACCGTAACCCTAATCCTAACCCTAACCCTAACCCTAACCCTAACCCTAACCCTAAAATGTACGGTAACCCTAACACTAACCCTAACCCTAACCTGTACCGCAACCCTAACCCTAACCCTAACACTAACCCTAACCCTGACACTAACCTGTACGGTAACCCTACCCCTAACCATACCCATAACATTAACCCTAACCCTAACCATAACCCTAACCCTAACCCTAACCTGTACCACAACCCTAACCTTAACACTAACACTAACCCTAACCCAAACTTTACCAGAACAATAACCCTAAACCTAACCCTACCCTGAACCATAACCCTAAAGCTAACCCCAACACTACCCATAATCCTAACCCACAACTGTACGACAACCCTAACCGTAAGCCTAACCCTAACCGTAACCCTTACCTGTACCGTAACACTAACTCTAACCCTAAACCTAAGCTGTACCGTAACCCTAACCCTAACTCTAAAACTAACCTATACCCTAAACTGTACTGAAAACCTAACCCTAACCCTAACCATATCCTGTACCGTAACCATAGCCCTAAAACTTACCCTAACCTGTACTGTAACCCTACCCCTAACCCTAACCGTAACCTGTACCGTAACCTTAACCCTAAACCGAACCCTACCCTGAACCATAACCGTAACCCTAACCCTAATGCTACCCATAACCCTAACCGACAACTGTACCGCAACCCTAACCGTAACCCTAAACCTAACCATAATCCTTACCTGTACCGTAAAACTAACCCTAACCCTAAACCTAAGCTGTAACCTACACCTAACCCTAAGACTAAACCTAAACTTTACCCTAACCTGTACCGAAACCGTAACCCTCACCCTAACCATAACCTGTACCCTAACCCTAACCCTGAAACTTACCCTAACCTTTACCATAACCCTACCGCTAACACTAACGGTAACTGTACCATAATGCTAACACTAACTCTAACATGTATGGCAAACCTAAACCTAAACCTAACACTAACACTAACCCTAACCCCAACATGTACCGTAACAAAAACCCTAACCCTAACGCTAACCCTAAACCTAAACCTAAACCCAACCTGTACCATACCCTCACCCTGAACCTAACACTAACCCGAACCTTAACCCTAACCTGTACCATAACCCTACACTTACCCTCACCCTAACCTGTACCGTAAACGTAACACTAACCCAATCCCTAAACCTAAACCACACCTCGACGGCAATCCTAACCCTAAACTTAAACATAACCTTAACCCTAACCGTAAAACTTACCTGTACCGTAACACTAACCCTAACCCTAAACCTAGTCCTACCCTGAACCGTAACCCTAACCCTAACCATAACCCTACCCGTAACCCTAACCCTCAACTGTACCGCAACCCTAACCATAACCTTACCTGTACCGTAACACTAACCCTAAGCCTAAACCTAAGCTGTACCGGAACCCTAACCCTAACACTAACCCTAACCCTAACCTGTACCGTAACCCTAATACTAACCCTAACCCTAACCCTAACCTGTACCGTAACCCTACACCTAACCCTATCCCTAAAACTAACGCTAACTTATACCGTAAACCTAACCCTAAACCTAACCGTAACCCTAACCTGTACCGTATCCCTAACTCTAACCCTAAGGCTAACCTGTACAGTAACCGCACCCTAACCCTAACATAAACATAACCTCTAACGTAACCCTAACCCTAACCCTAAACATAACCATAACCATAACCATAACCATAACCTGTATTGTAACCCTAAACCTAACCTGTACCGTAACCCTAAACCTACACCTAAACCTAACCCTGACCTGTACCGTAACCCTAACCTAACCTGTACCGCAACCCTAATCCTAACCATAACCCTAACACTAACTCTGACACTAACCTGTATGGTAACCCTACCCCTAACCATAACCCTAACCCTAACCCTAACCCAACCCTAACATGTACCATAACCTTAACCCTAACCCTAACCATAAACCTAACCCTACTTGTACCGTAACCCTAACCCTAAACCTAACCCTAACCTAAACCCAACCTGTACCGTAACCCTCACCCTAAATCTAACCCTAACCCTAAACCTAACCTGTACCATAACCCTAACCCTTATCCTCATGCTAACCCTTACTGTAACCCTAACCCTAAACCTACCGGTAAACCTAAACCACACCTGAATGGCAACCCTAACCCTAACGCTAACACTAACCCTAACCGTAAAACTTACCTGTACTGTAACATTAACTCTAACCCTAACGTAAACAGTACCGTAAACCTAACCATAAACCTAACCCTAACCCTAACCAGTACCGTAACCCTAACCCTAACCGTAGGCCTAACCTGTACCATAACCCTAACCCTAACCCTCACCCTAACCTGTACCGTCACCTTAACCCTAACCCTAACCCTGCCCATAACCCTAACCCACAGCTGTACGGCAACCGTAATCGTAACCCTAACTCTAACCCTAACCGTAACCCTTACCTGTACAGTAACTCTAACCCTAAACCTAACCCTAACAATAACCTGTACCGTAACCCTAACCCTAACCCTTACCTGAACCGAAAAATTAACCCTAACCCTAAGCCTATACGGTACCGTAAACCTAACCCTAACACTAACCCTAACCCTAACTTGTATTGTAACCCTAACCCTAAACCAAACCCTACGCTGTACCGTAACTCTAACGCTAACCCTAACCCTACCCCTACCCTAAACTGTACCGTAACCCTATACCTAACCCTAACACTAACCCTAACGCTAACATATACCGTAAACCTAACCCTAAACCTAAGCATAACCTTAACTTGTTCTGTAACCCTATCCCTAACCTAACCCTAACCCTAACCTGTACCGTAATCCTAGCCCTAACACTGACTTTTACCGTAAACCTAACCCTCACTCTAAACCTAAACATAACCCTAACCCTAACCTGTATGGTAACCCTAACCCTAACCCTAAACCTAACCGGTACCGTAACTCTGACCCTAACCCTAACAGTAACCCTACCTTCAACGTAACCTGTACCGAAACCCTAACCCTACCCCTAAACCTAACCCTAAACTGTACTGTAACCCTAAACCTAACCCTAACCCTAACCCTAACCTGTACCATAACCCTAACCCTAACCATAAACCTAATGCTATCCTATATCGTAACCCTAACCCTAACGTAAACGTAACCATAATTCGTACCGTAAGCCTAACCCTAACCATAACCCTAACCCTACCCGTACATTAACCCACAACTGTACCGCAACTCTAACCGTAACCCTAACCCTAACCGTAACCCTTACCTGTACAGTAACAATAACCCAACCCTAAACCTAAGCTGTACCGTAATCCTAACACTAACCCTAAACTTAACCTTTACCCTAACCAGTACCTAACCCTAAATGTAACCCTAACAATAACCTGTACCATAACCCTACCCCTACCTCTGAACCTAACCTGTACCCTAACCCTAAATCTAAATCTAACATCTATGGCAAACATAAATCTAACCCGAATCCTAACAATAAAACTAACCCCAACATGTACCATAACACTAACCCTAACCCTAACCCTAACCCTAAGCCTAACCTAAACCCAACCTGTACCGTAACCCTCACCCTAAACCTAACCCTAACCATAACCGTAACCCTAACCTTAACCCTAACCTGTACCGCAACCCTACCCTTACACTCACGCTAACCTGTACTGTAACCCTAAACCTAACCCTAACCCTAAAACTACGCGTAGCCCTAAACCACACCTGTACGGCAACCCTAACCCTAACCCTAACCCTACCTTAACGCTAGCACTAACCCTAACCCTAACCCTAAACCTAACCCTAACACTAACCCTAATCCTAAACCTAATCCCAACCTGTACCGTAACCCTCACCCTAAACGTAACCCTAAGCTGTACCGTAACCCTAACCCTTACCCTCACGCTAAACTGTACTGTAACCCTAACCAAAAACATAAACCTCCCGTAACCCTAAACCACACCTGTACGGCAACCCTAACCCTTACCCTAACCCAAACACTAACCCTAACCGTAAAACTTACCTGTACTGTAACATTAATCTTAACCCTAAACGTAACCAGTACCGTAAACCCAAACCTAAACCTAACCCTAACCCTAACCTTGACCGTAACCCTAACCCTAACCCTCACCCTAACCTGTTCCGTAACCTTAACCTTAACCCTAACCCTACCCGTAACCCTAAACCACAGCTGTACGGCAACCCTAATCTTAACCCTAACTCTAACCCTAACCGTAACCCTTACCTGTACCGTAACTCTAACCCTATACCTAACCCTAACCCTAACCTGTACTGTAACCCTAACCCTAACCCTAACCAGAACCGAAAACTTAACCCTAACCCTAAGCCTAAACTGTACCGTAAGCCTAACCGTAACACTAACCCTAACCCTAACTTGTATCGTAAACCTAACCCTAACCCTAACCCTAACCCTAACCCTACCCTGTACCGTAACCCTAATGCTAACACTAACCCTACCCCTACCCTAAACTGTACCGTAACCCTAAACCTAACCCTAGCACTAACCCTAATGATAACATATACCGTAACCCTAACCCTAAACCTAACCGTAACCCTAACTTGTTCTGTAACCCTATCCCTAACCTGATCCTAACCCTAAACTGTACCGTAATCCTAGCCCTAACACTGACTTGTACCGTAAACCTAACCCTCACTCTAAACCTAACCATAAACCTAACCCTAACCTGTATGGTAACACTAACCCTAAACCTAAACATAACCGGTACCGTAACTCTAACGCTAACCCTAACAGTAACCCTACCTTCAACCTAACCTGTACAGAAACCATAACCCTATGCCTAAACCTTACCCTAACCTGTACTGTAACCCTAAACCTAAACCTAACCCTAACCTTAACCTGTACCGTAACCCTAACCCTAACTCTAACCGTAAACTAATGCTATCCTATACCGTAACCCTAACCCTAACCCTAACCGTAACCATAATTCGTACCATAAGCCTAGCCCTAACCCTAAACCTAAACTTATCCGTAACCTCAACTGTAACCCTAAAACTAACCCTAAGCCTAACCTGTGCCGTAACCCTATCCCTAACCCTAAACCTAACCATCACCTGTACCGTAACCCTAACCCCAACACTAACCATAAACTGTACCGTAACCCTAAAACTAACCCTACCCCTAACCTTAATGCTATCCTAAACCGTAAACCTATCCCTATCCCTAAACCTAACCCAACCTGTACCGTTACCCTAACCATAACCCTAAACCCAAACCCAACCCTAAACCTAACCTCTCCTGTAACCCTAACCCTAACCCTAAACCTAACCTTAACCATAACTTGAACCGTAACCCTAACCCTAATCCTAAACCTAATGCTAACCTGTACTGTAACCGTAACCCTAACACTAACCCTAACCTCTACCGCAACCCTAACCCGAACCCTTACCCTAAACTGTATGGCAACCTTAACCCTAATAACCATAACCTATACCGCAACCGTAACCCTAACCCTAAACCTAACCCTGACACTAACCTGTACGGTAACCCTACACCTAACCATAACCCTAAACCTAACCCTAACCCTAAACCTAAAGCTAACCCTAACCTGAACCCTAACCCTAACCCTAACCCTAACACTAACCCTAAACCTAAATTGTACCATAAACATAACACTAAACCTAACCCTAACCCTAACCATAACCCTACACATAACCATAACCCAAAACTATACTGCAACCCTAACCGTAACCGTAACCCTAACCGTAACTCTAACCTGTACCGTAACACTAACCCTAACCCTAAACAAAGCTGTACCGAAACACTACCCTAACACTAAACCTAACCTTTACGCAAAACTGTACCAAAACCCTAACCCTATTGGTGAACATAACCTGTACCGTAACCCTAACCTTAACCCTAAAACTTAACCTACCTGTAACCCTGAACCACACCTGTACGGCAACCCTACCCCTAACCCTAACCATAAAACTTACCTGTACCGTAACACTAACACTAACCCTAAACCTAACACTACCCTGAACCGTAACCCTAACCCTAACACTATCCCTACCCGTAACCCTAACCCACAAGTGTACCGCAACTCTAACCGTAACCCTAACCCTAACTGTATCCTTAACTGTACAGTAACACTAACCCTAAACCTAAACCTAAGCTGTACTGTAATCCTAACACTAACCCTAAACCTAACCCTAACCTAAACCCAACCTGTACCGTAACCCTCACCCTAAATCTAACCCTAACCCTAAACCTAACCTTTACCGTAACCCTAACCCTTATCCTCATGCTAACCCTTACTGTAACCCTAACCCTAACCCTAACCCTAAACCTACCGGTAAACCTAAACCACACCTGAATGGCAACCCTAACCCTAACGCTAACACTAACCCTAACCGTAAAACTTACCTGTACTGTAACATTAACTCTAACCCTAACGTAAACAGTACCGTAAACCTAACCATAAACCTAACCCTAACCCTAACCAGTACCGTAACCCTAACCCTAACCGTAGGCCTAACCTGTACCATAACCCTAACCCTAACCCTCACCCTAACCTGTACCGTAACCTTAACCCTAAACCTAACCCTGCCCATAACCCTAACCCACAGCTGTACGGCAACCGTAATCGTAACCCTAACTCTAACCCTAACCGCAACCCTTACCTGTACCGTAACTCTAACCCTAAACCTAACCCTAACAATAACCTGTACCGTAACCCTAACCCTAACCCTTACCTGAACCGAAAAATTAACCCTAACCCTAAGCCTATACGGTACCGTAAACCTAACCCTAACACTAACCCTAACCCTAACTTGTATTGTAACCCTAACCCTAACCCTAACCCTAAACCAAACCCTACGCTGTTCCGTAACTCTAACGATAACCCTAACCCTACCCCTACCCCAAACTGTACCGTAACCCTATACCTAACCCTAACACTAACCCTAACGCTAACATATACCGTAAACCTAACCCTAAACCTAACCATAACCTTAACTTGTTCTGTAACCCTATCCCTAACCTAACCCTAACCCTAACCTGTACCGTAATCCTAGCCCTAACACTGACTTTTACCGTAAACCTAACCCTCACTCTAAACCTAAACATAACCCTAACCCTAACCTGTATGGTAACCCTAACCCTAACTCTAAACCTAACCGGTACCGTAACTCTGACCCTAACCCTAACAGTAACCCTACCTTCAACCTAACCTGTACCGAAACCCTAACCCTACCCCTAAACCTAACCCTAAACTGTACTGTAACCCTAAACCTAACCCTAACCCTAACCCTAACCTGTACCATAACCCTAACCCTAACCATAAACCTAATGCTATCCTATATCGTAACCCTAAACCTAACGTAAACGTAACCATAATTCGTACCGTAAGCCTAACCCTAACCATAACCCTAACCCTACCCGTACATTAACCCACAACTGTACCGCAACTCTAACCGTAACCCTAACCCTAACCGTAAACCTTACCTGTACAGTAACAATAACCCAACCCTAAACCTAAGCTGTACCGTAATCCTAACACTAACCCTAAACTTAACCTTTACCCTAACCAGTACCTAACCCTAAATGTAACCCTAACAATAACCTGTACCATAACCCTACCCCTAACTCTGAACCTAACCTGTACCCTAACCCTAAATCTAAATCTAACATCTATGGCAAACATAAATCTAACCCGAATCCTAACAATAAAACTAACCCCAACATGTACCATAACACTAACCCTAACCCAAACCCTAACCCTAACCCTAAGCCTAACCTAAACCCAACCTGTACCGTAACCCTCACCCTAAACCTAACCCTAACCATAACCCTAACCCTAACCTTAATCCTAACCTGTACCATAACCCTAAACCTTACACTCACGCTAACCTGTACTGTAACCCTAAACCTAACCCTAACCCTAAAACTACGCGTAACCATAAACCACACCTGTACGGCAACCATAACCCTAACCCTAACCCCACCTTAACGCTAGCACTAACCCTAACCCTAACCCTAACCCTAACCCTAACCCTAAACCTAACCCTAACACTAACCCTAATCCTAAACCTAATCCCAACCTGTACCGTAACCCTCACCCTAAACGTAACCCTAACCTGTACCGTAACCCTAACCCTTACACTCACGCTAAACTGTACTGTAACCCTAACCCTAACCAAAAACATAAACCTCCCGTAACCCTAAACCACACCTGTACGGCAACCCTAACCCTTACCCTAACCCTAACACTAACCCTAACCGTAAAACTTACCTGTCCTGTAACATTAATCTTAACCCTAAACGTAACCAGTACCGTAAACCCAACCCTAAACCTAACCCTAACCCTAACCTTGACCGTAACCCTAACCCTAACCCTCACCCTAACCTGTTCCGTAACCTTAACCCTAACCCTAACCCTACCCGTAACCCTAAACCACAGCTGTACGGCAACCCTAATCTTAACCCTAACTCTAACCCTAACCGTAACCCTTACCTGTACCGTAACTCTAACCCTATACCTAACCCTAACCCTAACCTGTACTGTAACCCTAACCCTAACCCTAACCAGAACCGAAAACTTAACCCTAACCCTAAGCCTAAACTGTACCGTAAGCCTAACCGTAACACTAACCCTAACCCTAACTTGTATCGTAAACCTAACCCTAACCCTAACCCTAACCCTACCCTGTACCGTAACCCTAACGCTAACACTAACCCTACCCCTACCCTAAACTGTACCGTAACCCTAAACCTAACCCTACCACTAACCCTAATGATAACATATACCGTAACCCTAACCCTAAACCTAACCGTAACCCTAACTTGTTCTGTAACCCTATCCCTAACCTGATCCTAACCCTAAACTGTACCGTAATCCTAGCCCTAACACTGAATTGTACCGTAAACCTAACCCTCACTCTAAACCTAACCATAACCCTAACCCTAACCTGTATGGTAACACTAACCCTAAACCTAAACCTAACCGGTACCGTAACTCTAACCCTAACCCTAACAGTAACCCTACCTTCAACCTAACCTGTACAGAAACCATAACCCTATGCCTAAACCTTACCCTAACCTGTACACTAACCCTAAACCTAAACCTAACCCTAACCTTAACCTGTACCGTGACCCTAACCCTAACTCTAACCGTAAACTAATGCTATCCTATACCGTAACCCTAACCCTAACCCTAACCGTAACCATAATTCGTACCATAAGCCTAGCCCTAACCCTAAACCTAAACTTATCCGTAACCTCAACTGTAACCCTAAAACTAAATCTAAGCCTAACTTGTGCCGTAACCCTATCCCTAACCCTAAACCTAACCATCACCTGTACCGTAACCCTAACCCCAACACTAACCATAAACTGTACCGTAACCCTAAAACTAACCCTACCCCTAACCTTAATGCTATCCTCAACCGTAAACCTATCCCTACCCCTAAACCTAACCCAACCTGTACCGTTACCCAAACCATAACCCTAAACCCAAACCCAACCCTAAACCTAACCTCTCCTGTAACCCTAACCCTAAACCTTACCTTAACCATAACTTGTACCGTAACCCTAACCCTAATCCTAAACCTAATGCTAACCTGTACTGTAACCGTAACCCTAACACTAACCCTAACCTCTACCGCAACCCTAACCCGAACCCTTACCCTAAACTGTATGGCAACCTTAACCCTAATAACCATAACCTATAACGCAACCGTAACCCTAACCCTAAACCTAACCCTGACACTAACCTGTACGGTAACCCTACACCTAACCATAACCCTAAACCTAACCCTAACCCTAAACCTAAAGCTAACCCTAAACTGAACCCTAACCCTAACCCTAACCCTAACACTAACCCTAAACCTAAATTGTACCATAAACATAACACTAAACCTAACCCTAACCCTAACCATAACCCTACACATAACCATAACCCAAAACTATACTGCAACCCTAACCGTAACCGTAACCCTAACCGTAACCCTAACCTGTACCGTAACACTAACCCTAACCCTAAACAAAGCTGTACCGAAACAGTACCCTAACACTAAACCTAACCTTTACGCAAAACTGTACCAAAACCCTAACCCTATTGGGGAACATAACTTGTACCGTAACCCTAACCTTAACCCTCAAACTTAACCTACCCGTAACCCTAAACCACAGCTGTACAGCAACCCTAACCCTAACCCTAACCATAAAACTTACCTGTACCGTAACACTAACACTAACCCTAAACCTAACCCTACCCTGAACCGTAACCCTAACCCTAACACTATCCCTACCCGTAACCCTAACCCACAAGTGTACCGCAACTCTAACCGTAACCCTAACCCTAACTGTACCCTTACCTGTACAGTAACACTAACCCTAAACCTAAACCTAAGCTGTACCATAATCCTAACACTAACCCTAAACCTAACCTTTACCCTAAGCTGTACCGAAACCATAACCCTAACCCTAACCATAACCTGTATCATAACCCTACCCCTAACTCTGAACCTAACCTGTATCCTAACCCTAAATCTAAATCTAACATCTATGACAAACCTAAACCTAACCCTATTCCTAACACTAACACTAACCCCAACATGTAACGTACCACTAACCCTAACCCTAACAATAACCCTAACCCTAACCCTAACCTAAAACCTACCTGTACCGTAACCCTCACGCTAAACGTAACCCTAACCTGTACCGTAACCCTAACCCTTACCCTCACGCGAAACTGTACTGTAACCCTAACCCTAACCAAACACATAAACCTCCTGTAACCCTAAACCACACCTGTACGGCAAACCTAACCCTTACCCTAACCCTAATACTAACCCTAACCGTAAAACTTACCTGTACTGTAACATTAACCTTAACCCTAAACGTAACCAGTACCGTAAACCTAACCCTAAACCTAACCCTAACCCTAACCTTGACCGTAACCCTAACCCTAACCCTCCCCCTAACCTGTTCCGTAACCTTAACCCTAACCCTAACCCTACCCGTAACCCTAAACCACAGCTGTACGGAAACCCTAATCTTAAACCTAACTCTAACCCTAACCGTAACCCTTACCTGTACCGTAACTCTAACCCTAAACCTAACCCTAACCCTAAACTGTACTGTAACCCTAACCCTAACCCTAACCTGAAACGAAAACTTAACCCTAACCCTAAGCCTAAACTGTACCGTAAGCCTAACCGTAACACTAACCCTAACCCTAACTTGTATCGTAAACCTAACCCTAACCCTAACCCTAACCCTACCCCTACCCTGTACCGTAACCCTAACGCTAACACTAACCCTACCCCTACCCTAAACTGTACCGTAACCCTAAACCTAACCCTACCACTAACCCTAATGATAACATATACCGTAACCCTAACCCTAAACCTAACCGTAACCCTAACATGTTCTGTAACCCTATCCCTAACCTGACCCTAACACTAAACTGTACCGTAATCCTAGCCCTAACACTGACTTTTACCGTAAACCTAACCCTCACTCTAAACCTAACCATAACCCTAACCCTAACCTGTATGGTAACACTAACCCTAACCCTAAACCTAACCGGTACCGTAACTCTAACCCTAACCCTAACAGTAACCCTACCTTCAACCTAACCTGTACAGAAACCATAACCCTATGCCTAAACCTTACCCTAACCTGTATTGTAACCCTAAACCTAAACCTAACCCTAACCTTAACCTGTACCGTAACCCTAAACCTAACTCTAACCGTAAACTAATGCTATCCTATACCGTAACCCTAACCCTAACCCTAACCGTAACCAAAATTCGTACCATAAGCCTAGCCCTAACCCTAAACCTAAACTTATCCGTAACCTCAACTGTAACCCTAAAACTAACCCTAAGCCTAACCTGTGCTGTAACCCTATCCCTAACCCTAAACCTAACCATCACCTGTACTGTAACCCTAACCCCAACACTAACCATAAAATGTACCGTAACCCTAAAACTAACCCTACCCCTAACCTTAATGCTATCCTAAACCGTAAACCTATCCCTACCCCTAAACCTAACCCAACCTGTACCGTTACCCTAACCCTAACCCTAAACCCAAACCCAACCCTAAACCTAACCTCTCCTGTAACCCTAACCCTAACCCTAAACCTAACCTTAACCATAACTTGCACCGTAACCCTAACCCTTATCCTAAACCTAATGCTAACCTGTACTGTAACCGTAACCCTAACACTAACCCTAACCTCTACCGCAACCCTAACCCGAACCCTTACCCTAAACTGTATGGCAACCTTAACCCTAATAACCATAACCTATACCGCAACCGTAACCCTACCCCTAAACCTAACCCTGACACTAACCTGTACGGTAACCCTACACCTAACCATAACCCTAAACCTAACCCTAACCCTAAACCTAAAGCTAACCCTAACCTGAACCCTAACCCTAACCCTAACCCTAACACTAACCCTAAACCTAAATTGTACCATAAACATAACACTAAACCTAACCCTAACCCTAACCATAACCCTACACATAACCATAACCCAAAACTATACTGCAACCCTAACCGTAACCGTAACCCTAACCGTAACTCTAACCTGTACCGTAACACTAACCCTAACCCTAAACAAAGCTGTACCGAAACACTACCCTAACACTAAACCTAACCTTTACGCAAAACTGTACCAAAACCCTAACCCTATTGGTGAACATAACCTGTACCGTAACCCTAACCTTAACCCTAAAACTTAACCTACCCGTAACCCTAAACCACACCTGTACGGCAACCCTACCCCTAACCCTAACCATAAAACTTACCTGTACCGTAACACTAACACTAACCCTAAACCTAACACTACCCTGAACCGTAACCCTAACCCTAACACTATCCCTACCCGTAATCCTAACCCACAAGTGTACCGCAACTCTAACCTTAACCCTAACCCTAACTGTACCCTTACCTGTACAGTAAGACTACCCCTAAACCTAAACCTAAGCTGTACCATAATCCTAACACTAACCCTAAACCTAACCTTTACCCTAACCTGTACCAAAACCCTTACCCTAACCCTAACCATAACCTGTATCATAACCCTACCCCTAACTCTGAACCTAACCTGTATCCTAACCCTAATTCTAAATCTAACATCTATGACAAACCTAAACCTAACCCTAATCCTAACACTAACACTAACCCCAACATGTACCGTACACTAACCCTGACCCTAACCCTAAACCTAACCCTAACCTAAACCCAACCTGTACCGTAACCCTCACCCTAAATCTAACCCTAACCCTAAACCTAACCTGTACCATAACCCTAACCCTTATCCTCATGCTAACCCTTACTGTAACCCTAACCCTAAACCTACCGGTAAACCTAAACCACACCTGAATGGCAACCCTAACCCTAACGCTAACACTAACCCTAACCGTAAAACTTACCTGTACTGTAACATTAACTCTAACCCTAACGTAAACAGTACCGTAAACCTAACCATAAACCTAACCCTAACCCTAACCAGTACCGTAACACTAACCCTAACCGTAGGCCTAACCTGTACCATAACCCTAACCCTAACCCTCACCCTAACCTGTACCGTAACCTTAACCCTAACCCTAACCCTGCCCATAACCCTAACCCACAGCTGTACGGCAACCGTAATCGTAACCCTAACTCTAACCCTAAGCGTAACCCTTACCTGTACCGTAACTCTAACCCTAACCCTTACCTGAACCGAAAAATTAACCCTAACCCTAAGCCTATACGGTACCGTAAACCTAACCCTAACACTAACCCTAACCCTAACTTGTATTGTAACCCTAACCCTAAACCAAACCCTACGCTGTACCGTAACTCTAACGCTAACCCTAACCCTACCCCTACCCTAAACTGTACCGTAACCCTATACCTAACCCTAACACTAACCCTAACGCTAACATATACCGTAAACCTACCCTAAACCTAACCATAACCTTAACTTGTTCTGTAACCCTATCCCTAACCTAACCCTAACCCTAACCTGTACCGTAATCCTAGCCCTAACACTGACTTTTACCGTAAACCTAACCCTCACTCTAAACCTAAACATAACCCTAACCCTAACCTGTATGGTAACCCTAACCCTAACTCTAAACCTAACCGGTACCGTAACTCTGACCCTAACCCTAACAGTAACCCTACCTTCAACGTAACCTGTACCGAAACCCTAACCCTACCCCTAAACCTAACCCTAAACTGTACTGTAACCCTAAACCTAACCCTACCCTAACCCTAACCTGTACCATAACCCTAACCCTAACCATAAACCTAATGCTATCCTATATCGTAACCCTAAACCTAACGTAAACGTAACCATAATTCGTACCGTAAGCCTAACCCTAACCATAACCCTAACCCTACCCGTACATTAACCCACAACTGTACCGCAACTCTAACCGTAACCCTAACCCTAACCGTAACCCTTACCTGTACAGTAACAATAACCCAACCCTAAACCTAAGCTGTACCGTAATCCTAACACTAACCCTAAACCTAACCTTTACCCTAACCTGTACCTAACCCTTAATGTAACATACCTGTACCTAACAATAACCTGTACCATAACCCTACCCCTAACTCTGAACCTAACCTGTACCCTAACCCTATATCTAAATCTAACATCCATGGCAAACCTAAATCTAACCCGAATCCTAACAATAAAACTAACCCCAACATGTACCATAACACTAATCCTAACCCTAACCCTAACCCTAACCCTAAGCCTAACCTAAACCCAACCTGTACCGTAACCCTCACCCTAAACCTAACCCTAACCATAACCCTAACCCTAACCTTAACCCTAACCTGTACCGTAACCCTAACCCTTACACTCACGCTAACCTGTACTGTAACCCTAAACCTAACCCTAACCCTAAAACTACGCGTAACCCTAAACCACACCTGTACGGCAACCCTAACCCTAACCCTAAACCTAACCCTAACACTAACCCTAATCCTAAACCTAATCCCAACCTGTACCGTAACCCTCACCCTAAACGTAACCCTAAGCTGTACCGTAACCCTAACCCTTACCCTCACGCTAAACTGTACTGTAACCCTAACCCTAACCAAAAACATAAACCTCCCGTAACCCTAAACCACACCTGTACGGCAACCCTAACCCTTACCCTAACCCTAACACTAACCCTAACCGTAAAACTTACCTGTACTGTAACATTAATCTTAACCCTAAACGTAACCAGTACCGTAAACCCAAACCTAAACCTAACCCTAACCCTAACCTTGACCGTAACCCTAACCCTAACCCTCACCCTAACCTGTTCCGTAACCTTAACCTTAACCCTAACCCTACCCGTAACCCTAAACCACAGCTGTACGGCAACCCTAATCTTAACCCTAACTCTAACCCTAACCGTAACCCTTACCTGTACCGTAACTCTAACCCTATACCTAACCCTAACCCTAACCTGTACTGTAACCCTAACCCTAACCCTAACCAGAACCGAAAACTTAACCCTAACCCTAAGCCTAAACTGTACCGTAAGCCTAACCGTAACACTAACCCTAACCCTAACTTGTATCGTAAACCTAACCCTAACCCTAACCCTAACCCTAACCCTACCCTGTACCGTAACCCTAATGCTAACACTAACCCTACCCCTACCCTAAACTGTACCGTAACCCTAAACCTAACCCTACCACTAACCCTAATGATAACATATACCGTAACCCTAACCCTAAACCTAACCGTAACCCTAACTTGTTCTGTAACCCTATCCCTAACCTGATCCTAACCCTAAACTGTACCGTAATCCTAGCCCTAACACTGAATTGTACCGTAAACCTAACCCTCACTCTAAACCTAACCATAACCCTAACCCTAACCTGTATGGTAACACTAACCCTAAACCTAAACATAACCGGTACCGTAACTCTAACCCTAACCCTAACAGTAACCCTACCTTCAACCTAACCTGTACAGAAACCATAACCCTATGCCTAAACCTTACCCTAACCTGTACTGTAACCCTAAACCTAAACCTAACCCTAACCTTAACCTGTACCGTAACCCTAACCCTAACTCTAACCGTAAACTAATGCTATCCTATACCGTAACCCTAACCCTAACCCTAACCGTAACCAAAATTCGTACCATAAGCCTAGCCCTAACCCTAAACCTAAACTTATCCGTAACCTCAACTGTAACCCTAAAACTAACCCTAAGCCTAACCTGTGCCGTAACCCTATCCCTAACCCTAAACCTAACCATCACCTGTACCGTAACCCTAACCCCAACACTAACCATAAACTGTACCGTAACCCTAAAACTAACCCTACCCCTAACCTTAATGCTATCCTAAACCGTAAACCTATCCCTATCCCTAAACCTAACCCAACCTGTACCGTTACCCTAACCATAACCCTAAACCCAAACCCAACCCTAAACCTAACCTCTCCTGTAACCCTAACCCTAACCCTAAACCTAACCTTAACCATAACTTGAACCGTAACCCTAACCCTAATCCTAAACCTAATGCTAACCTGTACTGTAACCGTAACCCTAACACTAACCCTAACCTCTACCGCAACCCTAACCCGAACCCTTACCCTAAACTGTATGGCAACCTTAACCCTAATAACCATAACCTATACCGCAACCGTAACCCTAACCCTAAACCTAACCCTGACACTAACCTGTACGGTAACCCTACACCTAACCATAACCCTAAACCTAACCCTAACCCTAAACCTAAAGCTAACCCTAAACTGAACCCTAACCCTAACCCTAACCCTAACACTAACCCTAAACCTAAATTGTACCATAAACATAACACTAAACCTAACCCTAACCCTAACCATAACCCTACACATAACCATAACCCAAAACTATACTGCAACCCTAACCGTAACCGTAACCCTAACCGTAACCCTAACCTGTACCGTAACACTAACCCTAACCCTAAACAAAGCTGTACCGAAACACTACCCTAACACTAAACCTAACCTTTACGCAAAACTGTACCAAAACCCTAACCCTATTGGTGAACATAACCTGTACCGTAACCCTAACCTTAACCCTAAAACTTAACCTACCCGTAACCCTGAACCACACCTGTACGGCAACCCTACCCCTAACCCTAACCATAAAACTTACCTGTACCGTAACACTAACACTAACCCTAAACCTAACACTACCCTGAACCGTAACCCTAACCCTAACACTATCCCTACCCGTAACCCTAACACACAAGTGTACCGCAACTCTAACCGTAACCCTAACCCTAACTGTACCCTTACCTGTACAGTAACACTAACCCTAAACCTAAACCTAAGCTGTACCGTAATCCTAACACTAACCCTAAACCTAACCTTTACCCTAACCTGTACCGAAACCCTAACCCTAACCCTAACCATAACCTGTATCATAACCCTACCCCTAACTCTGAACCTAACCTGCATCCTAACCCTAATTCTAAATCTAACATCTATGACAAACCTAAACCTAACCCTAATCCTAACACTAACACTAACCCCAACATGTACCGTAACAGTAACCCTAACCCTAACCCTAAACCTAACCCTAACCTAAACCCAAACTGTACCGTAACCCTCACCCTAAATCTAACCCTAACCCTAAACCTAACCTGTACCATAACCCTAACCCTTATCCTCATGCTAACCCTTACTGTAACCCTAACCCTAACCCTAAACCTACCGGTAAACCTAAACCACACCTGAATGGCAACCCTAACCCTAACCTAACACTAACCCTAACCGTAAAACTTACCTGTACTGTAACATTAACTCTAACCCTAACGTAAACAGTACCGTAAACCTAACCATAAACCTAACCCTAACCCTAACCAGTACCGTAACCCTAACCCTAACCGTAGGCCTAACCTGTACCATAACCCTAACCCTAACCCTCACCCTAACCTGTACCGTAACCTTAACCCTAACCCTAACCCTGCCCATAACCCTAACCCACAGCTGTACGGCAACCGTAATCGTAACCCTAACTCTAACCCTAACCGTAACCCTTACCTGTACCGTAACTCTAACCCTAAACCTAACCCTAACAATAACCTGTACGTAACCCTAACCCTAACCCTTACCTGAACCGAAAAATTAACCCTAACCCTAAGCCTATACGGTACCGTAAACCTAACCCTAACACTAACCCTAACCCTAACTTGTATTGTAACCCTAACCCTAACCCTAACCCTAAACCAAACCCTACGCTGTACCGTAACTCTAACGCTAACCCTAACCCTACCCCTACCCTAAACTGTACCGTAACCCTATACCTAACCCTAACACTAACCCTAACGCTAACATATACCGTAAACCTAACCCTAAACCTAACCATAACCTTAACTTGTTCTGTAACCCTATCCCTAACCTAACCCTAACCCTAACCTGTACCGTAATCCTAGCCCTAACACTGACTTTTACCGTAAACCTAACCCTCACTCTAAACCTAAACATAACCCTAACCCTAACCTGTATGGTAACCCTAACCCTAACTCTAAACCTAACCGGTACCGTAACTCTGACCCTAACCCTAACAGTAACCCTACCTTCAACGTAACCTGTACCGAAACCCTAACCCTACCCCTAAACCTAACCCTAAACTGTACTGTAACCCTAAACCTAACCCTAACCCTAAACCTAACCTGTACCATAACCCTAACCCTAACCATAAACCTAATGCTATCCTATATCGTAACCCTAACCCTAACGTAAACGTAACCATAATTCGTACCGTAAGCCTAACCCTAACCATAACCCTAACCCTACCCGTACATTAACCCACAACTGTACCGCAACTCTAACCGTAACCCTAACCCCAACCGTAACCCTTACCTGTACAGTAACAATAACCCAACCCTAAACCTAAGCTGTACCGTAATCCTAACACTAACCCTAAACTTAACCTTTACCCTAACCAGTACCTAACCCTAAATGTAACCCTAACAATAACCTGTACCATAACCCTACCCCTACCTCTGAACCTAACCTGTACCCTAACCCTAAATCTAAATCTAACATCTATGGCAAACATAAATCTAACCCGAATCCTAACAATAAAACTAACCCCAACATGTACCATAACACTAACCCTAACCCAAACCCTAACCCTAACCCTAAGCCTAACCTAAACCCAACCTGTACCGTAACCCTCACCCTAAACCTAACCCTAACCATAACCCTAACCCTAACCTTAATCCTAACCTGTACCGTAACCCTAACCCTTACACTCACGCTAACCTGTACTGTAACCCTAAACCTAACCCTAACCCTAAAACTACGCGTAACCCTAAACCACACCTGTACGGCAACCCTAACCCTAACCCTAACCCTACCTTAACGCTAGCACTAACCCTAACCCTAACCCTAACCCTAACCCTAACCCTAAACCTAACCCTAACACTAACCCTAATCCTAAACCTAATCCCAACCTGTACCGTAACCCTCACCCTAAACGTAACCCTAAGCTGTACCGTAACCCTAACCCTTACCCTCACGCTAAACTGTACTGTAACCCTAACCCTAACCAAAAACATAAACCTCCCGTAAGCCTAAACCACACCTGTACGGCAACCCTAACCCTTACCCTAACCCTAACACTAACCCTAACCGTAAAACTTACCTGTACTGTAACATTAATCTTAACCCTAAACGTAACCAGTACCGTAAACCCAAACCTAAACCTAACCCTAACCCTAACCTTGACCGTAACCCTAACCCTAACCCTCACCCTAACCTGTTCCGTAACCTTAACCTTAACCCTAACCCTACCCGTAACCCTAAACCACAGCTGTACGGCAACCCTAATCTTAACCCTAACTCTAACCCTAACCGTAACCCTTACCTGTACCGTAACTCTAACCCTATACCTAACCCTAACCCTAACCTGTACTGTAACCCTAACCCTAACCCTAACCAGAACCGAAAACTTAACCCTAACCCTAAGCCTAAACTGTACCGTAAGCCTAACCGTAACACTAACCCTAACCCTAACTTGTATCGTAAACCTAACCCTAACCCGAACCCTAACCCTAACCCTACCCTGTACCGTAACCCTAACCCTAACACTAACCCTACCCCTACCCTAAACTGTACCGTAACACTAAACCTAACCCTACCACTAACCCTAATGATAACATATACCGTAACCCTAACCCTAAACCTAACCGTAACCCTAACTTGTTCTGTAACCCTATCCCTAACCTGACCCTAACCCTAAACTGTACCGTAATCCTAGCCCTAACACTGAATTGTACCGTAAACCTAACCCTCACTCTAAACCTAACCATAACCCTAACCCTAACCTGTATGGTAACACTAACCCTAAACCTAAACATAACCGGTACCGTAACTCTAACCCTAACCCTAACAGTAACCCTACCTTCAACCTAACCTGTACAGAAACCATAACCCTATGCCTAAACCTTACCCTAACCTGTACTGTAACCCTAAACCTAAACCTAACCCTAACCTTAACCTGTACCGTAACCCTAACCCTAACTCTAACCGTAAACTAATGCTATCCTATACCGTAACCCTAACCCTAACCCTAACCCTAACCAAAATTCGTACCATAAGCCTAGCCCTAACCCTAAACCTAAACTTATCCGTAACCTCAACTGTAACCCTAAAACTAACCCTAAGCCTAACCTGTGCCGTAACCCTATCCCTAACCCTAAACCTAACCATCACCTGTACCGTAACCCTAACCCCAACACTAACCATAAACTGTACCGTAACCCTAAAACTAACCCTACCCCTAACCTTAATGCTATCCTAAACCATAAACCTATCCC
>JAEUCK010007730.1:0-11082 GCA_017311455.1 Otocyon megalotis megalotis | reverse complement strand
CCCTAATTCTAACTCTAACCATAACACTAACCTGTACCGTAACCCTAACCCTAACACTAACCCTAAACCTAACTTGTATCGTAAACCTAACCCTAACCCTAAACCTAATCCTACACTGTACCGTAACCCTAAGCCTAACCCTAAACCTAGCTCTAAACCTAACCTGTACCATAACCCTAACCATTAACCTAAACCCTATGGCAACCTAAACCTAACCCTAACACTAACCCAAATCTAACCTGTACCCTAACACTAACCCTAACCCTACACCTAACCCTAATCCTAACCCTAACCGGTACTGTAACCCTAAACTTAACCGTAACCCTAACCCTAACCTGTACCGTAACCCTAATCTTAACCGTAAAACTAACCGTAACCTGTTCCGTAACCCTAACCCTAACCCTAACCTGTACCGTAACCCTAAAACTAACCCTAACCCTAAACCTAATGATAACCTGTACTGCAACCCTTACCCTAACCCTAACCCTGACACTAACCTGTACGGTAACCCTAACCCTAACCCTAACCGTAACCCTAACCCTAACCTGTACTGTAACCCTAACCCTAACCCTAACCTGTACCGTAACCATACCCCTAACCTAACCCTAATTTGAGCCGTAACCCAAACCCTAACCCTAACCCTAACCTGTTCCGTAGCACAAACCCTAAACATAAACCTAACCCTACCTGTACCGTAAACCTAACCCTAACCTTACACCTAACCCTTAACCTAACCCTAACCTGTACCGTAACACTAAACCTAACCCTAACCCTAACCCTAAACTGTACCGTAACCATAACCCTACCCTCACCGTAAACCTAACCTGTACCATAACAATAAACCTAACCCTAAACCTAACCCTAATCCTAGACCTCACCCTAACCTGTAACGTAAACTTCACCCTAACCCTAACCCAAACCTAACCCTAAACCTAACCCTAACATGTACCGAAACCCTAACCCTAAACGTCACCCTAACCTGTACCATAACCATAACCCTAACCCTAAACTTATCTGTAACTCTAACTCACACCTGTACGGCATCCGTAACCCTAACCCTAGACGTAACACTAACCCTAACCATAACCCTTAAATGTACTGTAACACTAAACCTAACCCTAACCCTAACCCTAACCTTAACCTGTACCATAACCCTAAACCTAACCCTAATCGTAACCCTAACCCTAACTTGTACCGTAACCCTAAAACTAACCCTAAACCTAACCATCACCTGTACCGTAAAAGTAACCATAACCTAAACCTAACCCTCACCATAACCCTAACCTGGACCGTAACCCTAACCCTAACCCTAACCCTAATGCTAACCTGTACCGTAACCCTAACCCTAACCCTAATCTGTACGGCAACCCTAACCCTAAACCTAACCCTAACCTGTACTGTAACCCTAACCCTAACCCTAACCCTAACCTGTTCCACAACCCTACCCGAACCCTAACCCTAACACTAACCATAACCCTAACCCTAACCTGTACGGTTATCCTGAACCTAACCCTAACGCTAACCTGTATCATAACCCTAACTCCAACCCGAAAGCTAACCCTAACCCTAACCTGTACAGTAAATGTAACCCTAACACTAACCCTAACCCTAACCCTAACTTACACCATACCTTTACCCTAAGCCTAACCCTAACCTGTACCGTAAATGTAACACCAACACTAACCCTAACCCTAACCCTAACTTACACCATACCTTTACCCTAACCCGAACCCTACCCTGTACCATAACCCTAACCCTAACTCTAACCCTAACCTGTACCGTAACCCTGCACCTAACCCTAACCCTAACCTGTACCGTAACCCTACCCTAACACTAACCCTAAACCTAACTTGTATCGTAAACCTAACCCTAACCCTAAACCTAAACCTACACTGTACCGTAACCCTAAGCCTAACCCTAAACCTAGGTCTAAACCTAACCCGTACCCTAACCCTAACCATAACCCTAATCTCTATAGCAACCTAAACCTAACCCTAACACTAACCCTAACCCTATCCTGTACCGGACACTAACGCTAACCATAACCATAACCCTAACCCCAACCCTAACCCTAAACCTGACCGTTACCGTAAACCTAACCTTAACCCTAACCTTAAACCTAACCCTGACCCTAACCTAACCTTTCTCGTAACCCTAACACTTAACCTAACCCTAACCTGTACTGTAACCCTAACCATAAACCTAACCCTAACCTGTAACATAACCCTAAACCTAACACTAACCCTAACCTGTACCATAACCCTACACCTAACCCTAAACTTTACCGTAACCCTAACCGTAACCCTAACCCTACTCTAAACATAACACTAAACTGTACCGTAACCCTAACAACACTAACTCTAAACCTGACTTGTATCATTAACCTAACCCTAACCCTAAACCTAATCCTACACTGTACCGTAACCCTAAGCCTAACGCTAAACCTAGCTCTAAACCTAACCTATACCCTAACCCTAACCATAAACCAAACTCTATGGCAACCTAAACCTAACCCTAACACTAACCCAAATCTAACCTGTACCGTAACACTACCCCTAAACCTAAATCTAACCTGTACCTTAACCGTACACCTAACCCTAAAACTAAACACTGCCGTAACCCTTAGCTAACCCTAATCCTAACCTCATACGTAACCCTAACCCTAAACGTAAACCTAACCCTAACCTGTACTGTAAACCTAGCCCTAACCCTTAACCTAACCCTAACCCTAAACCTAACCTGTACCGTACCATAAACCTAACCCTAACCCTAAACCTAACAGTGACCCTAACTTTTACCGTAACCCTAACCCTAACCTTACCCCTAACCTAACTCAAACCCTAACCTATACCATAACCCTAACGCTAACCCTCACCCTAGCCTGTACCGTAAACCTAACTCTAACCTTAAAACTAACCATACCCTGTACCGTAGCCTGTATCGTAACCCTAACGCTATACCTAAACCGAAACCTAACCTGTACTGTAAACCTAACACTAACACTGACCCTAACGCTAACCCTAACTTGTACCGTACCCTAACACTAACCCTAAGCTGTATGGCAACCATAACACTAACCCTAACCCTAACCCTAAACCTAATCTGTACGATAACCCTAGCCCTAACCATAACCTACCCCTAACCCTAACCCCAACACTAAACCTAAACCTAACCCTAACCCTAACACTAACCCTAACCCTAACCTATACCGTAAAACTAATCCTAAACCTATACCTAACCTTAAACCTAACCCTAAACCTAACCCGTACCACAACACTAACCCTAACCCTAACCCTAAACCTAACTCTAACCTGTACCGTAACCCTAACCCTAACCCTAACACTACCCGGAACCCTAACCCACACCTGTTCGGCAACCCTAACCCTAACCCTATCCCTATCCCTAACCCTAACTGTAACCCTTACCTGTATCGTAACACTAACCCTAATCCTAACGTTAACCTAACCTGTACCGCAACCCTAACCCTAACCCTAACCTGTACCGAAACCCTAAGACTAACCCTAATCCTAACCTGTATCATAACCCTAACCCTAACCCTAAACCTAACTCTAACCTGTACCGTAACCCTAACCCTAACGCTCACACTACCCGGAAGCCTAAACCACACCTGTTCGGCAACCCTAACCCTAACCCTAACCCTATCCCTAACCCTAACTGTAACCCTTACCTGTATCGTAACCCTAACCCTAACCCTAACCCTAACCTAACCTGTACCGTAACCCTAACCCTAACTATAACCTGTACCAAAACCCTAAACCTAACCCTAATCCTAACCTGTACCTTAACCCTAACCCTAACATTAACCCTAACCCTAACTCTAACCTGTACCGTCACGCTAACACTAAGCCTAAACCTAACCTGTACCATAACACTAACCCTAACCCTAACCTGTTCCATAACACAAACCCTAACCATAAACCTAACCCTACCTGTACCGTAAACCTAACCCTAACCGTACACCTAACCCTTAACCTAACCCTAACCTGTACCGTAACACTAAACCTTACCCTAACCCTAACCCTAAACTGTACCGTAACCATAATCCTACCCTCACCTAAACCTAACCTGTACCATAACAATAAACCTAACCCTAAACCTAATCTGTACGATAAACCTAGCCCTAACCATAACCTACCCCTAACCCTAAACCCAACACTAAACCTAAACCTAACCCTAACCCTAACACTAACCCTAACCCTAACCTATACTGTAAAACTAATCCTAAACCTATACCTAACCTTAAACCTAACCCTAAACCTAACCCGTACCACAACCCTAACCCTAACCCTAACCCTAAACCTAACTCTAACCTGTACCGTAACCCTAACCCTAACCCTAACACTACCCGGAACCCTAACCCACACCTGTTCGGCAACCCTAACCCTAACCCTATCCCTATTCCTAACCCTAACTGTAACCCTTACCTGTATCGTAACACTAACCCTAATCCTAACGTTAACCTAACCTGTACCGCAACCCTAACCCTAACCCTAACCTGTACCGAAACCCTAAGCCTAACCCTAATCCTAACCTGTATCATAACCCTAACCCTAACCCTAAACCTAACTCTAACCTGTACCGTAACCCTAACCCTAACGCTCACACTACCCGGAAGCCTAAACCACACCTGTTCGGCAACCCTAACCCTAACCCTAACCCTATCCCTAACCCTAACTGTAACCCTTACCTGTATCATAACCCTAACCCTAACCCTAACCCTAACCTAACCTGTACCGTAACCCTAACCCTAAGTATAACCTGTACCGAAACCCTAAACCTAACCCTAATCCTAACCTCTACCTTAACCCTAACCCTAACCCTAACCCTAACTCTAACCTGTACCGTCACGCTAACACTAAGCCTAACCCTAACCTGTACCATAACACTAACCCTAACCCTAACCCTAACCCTAACCCTAAATCTGACACTAAACTGTACGGTGACCCTAAACCTAACCTGTACGGTAACCCTAACAATAACCCTAACCCTAACACTAAAATGTACCATAACCCTAACCCTAATCCTAACCCTATTGCTAACCTGTACCTTAACCGTAACCCTAACCCTAAACTCTAACGCAACCCTAATCCTAACCCTAACCCTATCCCTAACCTGTACGGTAACACTAACCCTAACTCTAACCCTAACCTCTACCGCAAACTTAACCCTAAACCTAACCCTAACCATAACTCTGACACGAACTTTTACGGTTACCCTAACCCTAACCCTACCCTAACATGAACGGTAACCCTAACCTTAAAACTAACCCTAACCTGTACCACAATGGTAACCCTAAAACTAAACCTCACCCTAACCCTAACCTTAACCTGTAAGGTAACCCTAACCCTAACCCTAACCCTAAAGGTACCCTACCCTGTACCGTAAGCCTAACCGTAACCCTAAACCCAACCCTAAGCCTAACCCTGACCACTACCCTAACCCAACCCCAACCCTATCCCTAACCTGTACGGTAACACTAACCCTAACCCTTACCTGTACCGTAACCCTACCACTAAACTTTACCCAAACCTGTACTGTAACCCTAACTGTAATCGTAACCCTAACACTAACCTAACCTTACCTGTACCGTAACCCTAACCCTAACACTAACCCTAACCCTAACCCTAAATTGTACCGTAACCCTAACCCCAACCCTAAGCATATCCTGTATTGAAACCCTCACCCTAACCCTAACCCTACCCATAAACATAACCCACAACGGTACCGCCACCCTAAACCTAACCCTAACCCTAACTCTAACCGTAACCCTTACCTGTACCGTAACCCTACCACTAACCTTTACCCAAACCTGTACTGTAACCCTAACCTTAACCGTAACTGTAACCCTAACTCTAACCCTAACCCTAACCTGTACCTTAACCCTAACCCTAACACTAACCCTAACCCTAACCCTAACCCTAAATTGTACCGTAAACCTAACCCCAACCCTAACCATATCCTGTATCGTAACCCTCACCCTAATCCTAACCCTACCCATAAACATAACCCACAACGGTACTGCCACCCTAAACCTAACCCTAACCCTAACTCTAACTGTAACCCTTACCTGTACCGTAACACTAAACCTAAACCTAAACCTAACTGGTACTGTAACCCTAACCCTAAACCTAACCCTAACCTTACCTGTACCTTAACCCTAACCCTACCCCTAAACCTAACCGTATCCTGTACCGTAACCCTAACCATAACCCTAACTGTAACCGTAAACCAAACCCTAATCTGTACTGTACCCTAAAACTAACGCTATCCCTAACCCTAATGTTAACCTATACGGTAACCCTTAACCTAAACCTAAACGTAACCCTAACTTGTCCCTTAACTCTAACACTAACCCTAACCTTTACCATAAACATAACCCTAACACTAACCCTAACCCTAATGCTAACCTGTACCGTAACAGTAACCCTAACCCTAAACCTAACCTGTACCACAAACCTAACCCTAACCCTAACCCAATCCCTAACCTGTACGGTAACACTAACCATAACCCTAACATTAACATGTACCACAACCCTAACCCTAACCCTAACCCTAACCCTACCCTAACTCTTACACTAACCTGTATGGTTAACCTAACCCTAACCCTAACCCTAACCGTAACCTGTACCGCAACCCTAACCCTAAACCTAAACCTAACCCTAACCCTAACCTTAACCTGTACGGTAACCCTAAACCTACCCTAACCATAACCTGTACCGTACCCTAACCCGAACCCTTAACGTTACCCTAACCTGTACCGTATCCCGAACCGTAACCCTAAACCCAACCATAAGCCTAACCCTAAACACTACTCTAACACTAACCCTAACCCTAAGGCTAAACTTAACACTACACTGTACCATAACCTTAACCCTAATGCTAACCCTAACCCTAACCCTTACCTGTACTGTAAACCTACACCTAACCGTTACCCTAACCTGTACTGTAACCCTAACCGTAAACCTAACCCTAACCCTAACTCTAACCCTAACCTATACCGTAACCCTAACCCTAAACCTAATCATAAACCTAACTTGTACCGTAACTCTAACCCTAAATCTGACCCTAACCTTAACCCTAACCCGTACCATAAAACTAACACTCAACCTAACCATAACCTGTACCGTAAACCTAACCCTAACCCTAACCGTAACCCTAACAAGTACCATAACCCTAACCCTAAACGTAACCTTAAAACTACCCTGTACCATAAACTGAACACTAACCCTAACCCTAACTTGTACAATAACCCTAAAACTAACCCTAAACCTAACCATAACCTGTACCGTAACCCTAACCCTAACCCTAACCCTAACCTGTACCGTAACCCTAACCCTAACCCTAACCCTAATGCTAAACTGTACCATAACACTAACCCTAACCCTAAGCAGTACCGCAATCCTAATCCTAACCCTACCCTAACTTAAACTGGACGTTAACACTAACACTTATCCTAACCCTAACTTGTACCGCAACCCTAAACCTAACCCTAACCGCAACCATACCCCTGACCCTACCTGAACAGTAACCCTAACCCTAACCCTATCCCTAACCCTAACCCTACCCCTAACCCTAAACCTAACCTGTACGGTAACCCTAACTCTAACCCTCACCTGTACCGCATCCTAATCCTAACTCTAACCCTAAACCTAACCCTAACCTGCACGGTAACCCTAACCCTAAACCTAACCCTAACCTGTACCATAACCCTACCCTAACCCTAAACCTCACCCTAACCTGTACTGTAACCCTAATCTTATCCTTATCCCTACCCGTAACACTAACCCACAACTGTACCGCATCCCTAACCCTAACCCTAATCGAACCCTAACACTAACCATAAACCTTACCTGTACCTTCACACTAACCCTAACCCTAAACCTAATCTGTCCCGTAACCCTAACTATAACCCTAACCCTAACCCTAACCCGTACTTTAACTCTAACACTAACCCTAGCACTAACCTGAACCAAAACCCTAACACTAACACTAACGCTAAACTCTGCCGTAACCCTAATCCTAACCCTAACCCTTACCTGTACCATAACCCTACCCCTAACACTACCCGGAAACTGTACCGTAAACCTAAACCTAACCCTCACCCTAACCCTAACATTAACCTGTATGGTAACCCTAACACTAAGCCTAACCCTAACACTAACCCTAACCATAACCCTAAACCTAACATGTACCGTAACCCTAAACTTAACCCTCACTGTAACCGTAAAGCTAACCTATACTGTAAACCTAACCCTAAACCTAACTGTAACCCTAACTTGTACCATAACCCTATTTATAACCCTAACCCTAACCTGTACCGTAACCCTAAACCTAACCATAAACCTAACCCTAACCCTAACCCTAAACCTAACCATAATGCTTAACTATACCGTAACCCTAACCCTGACCCTAACCGTAAACCTAACTTGTACCGTAACCCTAAACCTAACACTCACCATAACCTTAACCCTAACTTGTACTGTTACTCTAACACTAACCCTAACCCTAACCTGTACCGTAGTCCTAACCCTAATCCTAAACCTAACAATAACTTATACCGTACCCATAAACCTAACCCTAACATGTACCGTAACCCTAACACTAACCCTATTGCTAAACTGTTCCATAACCTTAGCCCTAACCCTAACCCTAACCTGTATGGCAAAACTAACCCTAAACCTAAACCTAACCCTAACCTGTATGGTAACCCTAACCCTAAACCTAACCCTAAACTGTATTGCAAACCTAACCCTAACCCTAACCCTAAGCCTTACCGTAACCTGTATGGTAACAGTAACACTAACACTAAACCTATCCCTAACCTGTTCGGTAACCCTAACCCTTAACCTCACCCTAACCTGTACCGTAACCTTAACTCTAACCCTAACCCTACCCATAACCTTAACCCACACCTGTATGGCAACCCTAACCCAAATCCTGACCCTAAACCTAACCCTAACTGTAAACCTTACCTTTTCCATAACACTAACCCTAACCCTAAACCTAACCTGTACCGTAACCCTAATCCTAACCCAAACCTGTACCGAAACCCTAAACCTTACCCTAATCCTAACCTGAACCGTAACCCTAAGCCTAACCCTAACCCTAACCTTAACCCTAACCATTAAAGTAACCCTACCACTAACCCTAACTCTAACCTGTACCGTAACCCAAAACCTAACCCTAAAATTAACCCTAAAGTGTACCGTAACCCTAAACCTAACCCTAAAATTAACCCTAACCTGTACCGTAACCCTAAACCTAACCCTAACCCTAACCCTAACCTGTACCATAAAACTAAACCTAACCGTAAAACTAAACCTAACCTGTACCGTAACCTTAACCCTAACTCTAATCCTAACCCTAAACATAACGCTAACCTATAATGTAACCCAAAACCTAAACCTAACCGTAACCCTAAGATGTACAGTTACCCTACCCTAACCCTAACCCTAACCCTAACCCTAACCATGACCCTAACCTGTAGGGTAACCCTAACCCTGACCCTAACCCTAAACTCTACGGTAACCCTACCCGTAACCCTAAACCTAAACCTAACTGGTACTGTAACCCTAAACCTAACCCTAACCCTAACCCTAACTCTAACCTATGCCGTAAAATTAACCCTAACCCTAAACCTAAACAGAACGCTAACCTATACCGTAACCCTAAACCTGAACCTAAAACTAACTGGTACCGACACCCTAACCTAACCTGTACCGTAAACCTAACCCTAACCCTAACCCTAACCTTTACCATAAAACTAACAATAACCCTAAACCTAACCATAACGCTAACCTATACCGTAACCCTAACCCTAAACCTAACCGTAACCCGAACTTGTACCGTAAACCTAACCCTAACCCTAAACCTTAACTTAACCCTAACCTGGACCGCAACCCTAACACTAACCCTAACCCTAAACTGTACGGTAACCCTAACTCCAACCCTAAACCTAACCATAACCTGTACCCTAACCCTAACCCTAACCCTAACCCTAACATGTACCATATCCCTAACCCTAAACCTAACCCTAATGCTAAACTGTACCGTAACCCTAACACTAACCCTAACCCTAACCTGTATCGCAATCCTAACCCTAACCCTAACACTAACCATACCCTGTACCATAACCGTAATTTTAACCCTATCCCTACACGTAACCCTAACACAAAACTGTACTGCAACCCTAGCCCTAAACCTAACCTAATCCTAACCCTAACCATAATCCTTTCCTATACCGTAACACTACCCCTAACCCTAAACCTAACCTACACCGTAATCCTAACCCTACCCTAACCCTAACCTGTTCTTTAACTGTAACACTAACCCTAATCCTAATCTGTGCCGAAACCCTAACCCAAAACCTAAACCTAATTGAAATGTAATTCCTATCTCAGTTTTACTTAATTCCTAATTTGTACTGTATTTATCTCTTGTCACAATGTACCTGTAATATAACCCTAACCCTAAACCTAACACTAAACCTTACACAAACCTGTACCGTAACACTAACCCTAAACCTAACCCTCCACAGTACCGTAACCTTAACCCTAACCATAACCCTAACCTGTACCGTAACCCTAACCCCAAACTTAAAACTTACTCTAAACCTAACATGCACCCTAACTCTAACTCTAACCCTAACCCTAACCCTAACTTCTATGTCAACCCTAACGCTAACCCTAACCCTAAACCTATCCCTAACCCTAACCCTAACCCTAAGCCTAAACTGTACCGTAAACCTAACAATAAACCTGACCCTAAACCTAAGCTATACCGTAACCCTAACCCTAACCCTAACCCTAACCTGTACCGTAAACCTAACCCTAACACTAACCCTAACCCTAACCCTAACTTGTACGGTACACTAACCCTAACCCTATACCTAACCCTAAACTCTACGGTAACCCTAACCCTAACCCTAAACCTAACCATAACCTGTACCATAAACATTACCCTAACCCTAACCGTAAACCTAACCTGACCTGTACCGTAACCCTAACCCTAACCATAACCCTTACCTGAACCGTAACACTAACCCTAAACGTAACCCTAACC